>PVIH01029338.1:0-13817 GCA_004025045.1 Sigmodon hispidus | reverse complement strand
TCCGAGCCTGTCACCCTGCACAAAACTCAAATCCAAGTGGATCAAAGACCTCAACTTAACCCCAACCACTTTGAACTTGTTAGAAAAGAAAGTGGGAAATACACTTCTACAAATTGGCACAGGCCACCACTTCCTAAATATAACACCAGTGGCACAGGCACTAAGACCAACAATCAATAAGTGGGATCTCCTGAAGCTAAGAAGCTTCTTCAAAGCCAAGGACACTGTCAATAGGACAAAACGGCAGCCTACAGAATGGGAAAAGATTTTCACCAACCCTACAAGTGATAGAGGACTGATCTCTAAGTTATATAAAGTTCTCAAGAATTTAGAGCCCAAAACCTTGAATAACCCTATCAAAAAATGGTGTTCAGATCTAAAAAGGAAATTCTCAGCAGAGGAATATGAATGACTGAAAGGCACCTGAAAAAGTGCTCATCATCTTTAGCCATCAGAGAAATGAAAATCAAAACAACTTTGTGATACCACCTAACACCTGCTAGATTGGCTAAGATAAAAGGCACATATGACAGCCTATGCTGGAGAGGATGCGGAGCAAGGGGAACACTCCTCCATTGTTGGTGGGAGTGTAAGCTTGTTCAGTCACTTTGAAATGCAATATGGAGGTTTCTCAGAAAATTGAGAATCAATTTCCCCAAGGATCCAGCAATACCACTTTAGGGTGTATACCCTAAAGAGGCAAATTCACACTCCAAAGGTATTAGCTCAACTATGTTCATAGCAGCAATACTTGTAATAGCAAGAACCTGGAAACAACCTACATGTCCCTCAACTGAAGAATGGATTAACAAACTGTGGTACATCTACACAATGGAATACTACTCATCAGTAAGGAAAAATGATATCCTAAAATTTGCAGGCTAATGGATGGATTTGGAGAATATCCTCCTGAGTGAGGTATCACAATCTCAGAAAGATAAGCAGGGGATGTACTCATCAGTGGTCTCTAAACAAACAAACAAGAAAAAAAGCGAAGCATGCCCAAGCTGCAAACCACAACCACTGAACATCTTGGGATCAGAAACACTCTGGACTGACCCTTCAGACCCCACTCCAACTATAGGAACACCTGACTCACTCTTGAGGGAGGGTGGACAAAACTGGATTCGGCCAGGAGTGGAGACTGATCCAAGCATTATTGGGTCAGGGGGACCATAGGTCTGTCTGCTCCATGCCGAAGGAGGGGATGGGGAGTTGTGGAGAAATAAAATGACCAGATGTGGTGGGAGGGGGAAGGGACCTTGAATAAGGATATACAGGGATGGAAAAAAAAATTCTGAGGGAAAGCTGAACACAAAGTAAATATATGTGTAGCAATCTTATTTGCATTATCACCCTTTATAAGTCATGCTTATGATTTTTATCTTCTTTATACTTATTGTTAACTTTTCAGCATTTTAAATTCATTTTACTGTTTTTTTGATAAATACAAAATAAATCAAGAAAAAAAAAGCTGCATGTAGCTGTTTGTACTTTTAATCTCAGCACAGTGTAGACAGAAAGATTCCTGGGGCTTTCTCGATAGCCAGTCTTTTTGAATATATGAATTTCAGGTTCAGTGAAGACCATGTATCAAAAACAAAACAGAAAACAAAAAACAAGATACAGAGTGATCCGGGAAGATACTAGATGTTGATCTCTGGAACACACAATCATATACACATACATACACACAGTATAAAAACTACAAAACCCAACCAAACAGAAAGTAACCACAACACATTAGTATCTTAGAATCCATTACATTCACCTCTTCAGGGAGCATTTATTAATTGCTTTGGGAGCTTGGTGTCAATGTGGATTTGATTTGTCCTTTTCTACTTTTAGTCCCCAGTTCACCCTAACCCTAACATTGGGAGGGATCCTGTACATTCAGTCCAGTAGACTAGGAATAGAATGTCTCCTTTTTTATATATTTATTTATATTGTATACAACATTCTGCCTCCACTATGCCTGTGTGCCAAGAGGGTACCAGACTTCATGATAGATGGTTGTGAGTCACCATGTGGTTGCTGGAAATTGAACTCAGGACCTCTGGAAGAACAATTGGTGCTCTTAACCTCTGAGCCATTTCTCCAACTTCTAGAATGCCTCCTTAATACTGACTGGCACACAGCTTGACACTAGGCTTTTCTATTCAGAAAGAACTTCCATTTATGCTTGTGCTTGCCTGTGAACTTTTTCCCAAATCATGTATAGTTAAACTAGATAATGAAAGATCAGTGGTCTTTCTGTTCCAGCTAAAAGGTAACATGGTGATGGCCAGTTTTACTTTCTTAAATAACTTTTTGTCTTGAAAAGAATTTTTTTCTTGATTTATTATCACACTTGAATTAACAGAGCTGCCGTTTATTTTTTTATTTTAATGTAAGATTATAATGAGTACCATTCACATCTGTAGTTTTTCCTACCCACTGTAAAGAATATAGCTAATACAATTGGTGAAATGAAGTAGAGATATTTATACATATTTGTAGGAGAAAGGTCAAAAATGCCACAGCAATTATTAGGGTGAACTCTGCCACAGCTTTTGCAGCACACAGTTCTGACCTTTGTATCAATGCTTTTCTTGAATGGTGAGACTTGTGTCTTGCTTTTAATCCTATAAAATAAATAAGAAAATTTAATTTTACTCCTGGCAGCATACTGATTTATTTAGGACTCCACGTTAGCATACCACAGCCTGAAATATATTGCCATCTTGGTGAAGCAAAGGACTGTGATAGAGGAGCTAGCATGGAGAGAGTGATGTAGAATTATTTTTAGGATGTGTGGATGTTGGGATCTGAGCCTACCTCTAGTGACAGCCAGCAGTAATTGCAGGTGCTAGATCGTGAACATTCAAGGAAATGAGCTTTACAAACAATGTGGTTCAGCTTAGAAGTTCCTTATTCTAGAGGTTTTGGATGCAATTGAGTCCAACCTCCATGGTAGCCTGTGATAAGTACAGACACACCCCTGTGTGTCCAAAATCCTGAGAAATCCATAGAAATAGGTGATAAACATGCATTGTTGTAAGTAGCTAATTTTGTGGGAACTTGTAGTATCACCACCAACAAAAGAACCTAATAAAATCAGGCACACACAGAGATAATGCAAATGCTAATGATGATATTAATAAATAATATTAAGACAGAGCAATAGTAACAATAACAAGAATACCTAGTTAATTATTTTTCTGTGTAAGTAGGATATTAAATAAGTATTTCTTTCTGACATTTTGATTTTCTTTCATAAGAAATTATCTCAACCATTTAAAAATGATGGGCACCTGAACTTGTAGATCACTTGTAAGCACACACTACATTATGTCAAAAATAAAACTAAAAGCTATATTCATCAAATCCAAGGAGATTTATGTCTTGATATCACTTTCTTTTGCTTCACTATCAGATACTTAAATACTACTTAGGGAAATAGAAAATCCAAAATCCAAAATCCACTCAACCACTGTGGTTGAGGACACTGAAAGTCTGTGGTATTTATGTGGCTTTTCTGCAGATTAGCTTCTCTGTTTTTTTTTCTGTGTGTCCTTTCTCAGAACAGCAGTCCTGCTGCTCAGTCAATACTGCTTTAGGCCATCAGTTATCTATCCATCTAATCAAGTCTTAGTAAGACACAGCTCAGCAACCTGTGCTTTCCTGTGCCAAGTTGTGCCCTTTGTGGTACTTCTTTCTTTTTTTTCTCTTTATGTTCAGTACATTGAACCCTAGTATCTTATCTGTGCTACATAAGGTTTTTTGCCATCAAGTTAAATTCTTAGGCATCCTCCCTAACACAAGACTGTGTTATTCCTGCTTTGGCCTCCTAACCAGAAGCTGGCATGATAAACTTGTGCCTCCCAAATTAGCTCTAATTTTCCCGACACCACTTGAGAATGTCATCATCATTACCTTTTTTCATTTTTTTGCTAATTAATTCATTAACATTAAGTAATTTTCTACTTCTGCAAGCTTGCCATTTTATTTCTTCCTTACAAATTCTGCATAATCAAAAATTAGGGCTTATGGGGCTTTTATGACTCAATCATAGTCTCTCTTCAGGAAGATGTGAATCTTAATCCTCAGTACACCTGAATGGATTCTTGTGAAGAAATAATAGGGACATTAAAGAGATTATCAAGTTAAAATGTAAACATCGTGTGCTTTATTTTAGGATGACATATATTTATATAAAGAAGGATTTTTTGACATAGACAGACAGAGAGAGAGAGAGAGAGATGCCATGGGATACACGAGTTAATTTTTGACAGTAAAATACCAAGAAAAGTTCAAAAGTTGATGCAGGACAGATCTCTTGTGCTTTGAAAGGGGCTGGCCCAACAAATCTGATTATAGACATGTAGTCTCTGGAACTGTGAGATAATGAATTTCTGTGGTTAAATACATTTAGTTTGTAGTTCCTTTTCTTTCCTTCCTTCTTTCTTTCTTTCCTTCTTTCTTTCTTTTTTTTGGCACCATAAAGAAGCATATAAGATGACATCAGAAAATGGTTCTGTCTTCTCATTCATGCTTCCTATTCTTGTCTTGTGCCTAGGTCCTCTCTTCCTTTGCTGAAAGAACATGCCAAGTGCATGATATTTTTTACATTCAAAATTCTTAGGATCTAATAAGATGTAAATTATCATATAATTTGAATCCTTGTTAGTATCACTCATGACAAACAGAATGTCAGCATCTTGATATATTTTACAAAGTTAAATGCTTGTGAGTAGCATAGACATGCCTTCTTTCTGTTAGCATGTCACCAGAGAACATAATAACTGCTGCCCAGCTCTCCTACACTGCAAATATTTAAAGCTCATTTTCATAAACTATCTTCCAGCTGTGTAGAAAAATTTAAAAATTTTCCATGTGGCATTGAATAGAACTTCAAATGAGTCTCAGAAATAACTAATATAGTCATAAGTAATTTGCTGATCTTAAGAACAAAATGCGTTATGAAAAACTCTGAGTGTGACAATATTAACATCTAAAACACATAAAAAAAATCTTTCTGATACAGATACTTCACCTTCTGTGATAAGCCTAGAAGATATTCATTTAAACTCAAGCTTTTCTATATACATCATTGCTGTACTGTTAATATATATATATATATTAACAGTATATATAAGAAAAAAACAATGTCCTGTGTATAAGTACTGAGTTCTAAAAATAAAGATTTTCATAATATCATATACTTTTCTATAAAGACACTCAAATCTTTACTATGTATTTTAAATTTTGTGTATATTAATGATTTTTTTCATTCTTATGGTTCAGCCATGAAGTCTGCAATAGTTCTCCCTTATAAGATGAACTTGTTCTTGATACACCTGAGATATATCTAAATCAGTACAGGAAGCATTTCATGAAATTAATCATTTGACTTCATTCCCAGATCTTCTGTTTACACAGCTTTCTAAACAAGTTACTTAAGAGTCCTCTGTGTCTTCTTTACTTAATGTGGAAAAACAGCAGTCAGACAATCACTGAAATTGCTATATTTAGACCTAGTTTATCATCAATTAATTTGAAAAATGTAAAATTGGAGAAGATAAGCTTAGTACAATTTGACAATTGAACACTGGACACTAGGTATTAGACACTAGCTTACTAGGTCTTGAAATCATTATTTTAATGTTTTTAAACTTAAGTACCAATGCATAAAATGAAGAGAGGAAACCAAGTTAATTCATCTTTCTGGACCTTCAGAACTCCATCCAGGAACCTATGAACTGGTCTCTTTCTGCCCCCCTCAGGAATCTGTACATGCAAATATACCTGAGTCTAATTAGCTCTGAGAATCTAGAATTTGGGTAGAATTAATTTTCTTAGGTTCATCCTTTACAAATCCCAGTTCCATCAGGTTAGCTCATACATTACACTGGAGGCCCCTTAAGAAAATCAACATTATTAACGAAGTACCAAAAATAGCTTAGAATCCAGAGCAAACAAGAACTGTGGCACAGCCCAGCTGTGCTTTCCTACAACCATTTCTGAGCCTCTCCAGAATCAATTATCACTAGGAGTCTATTGTGCATTGTCTTTATATGGAAAGGTCAGGTTAAATTAATTAACTTTAAATAACTTTCAAAGTCTGTGTGTCACCACTGTCGTCTTTGTACTCTAACACATTCCTGTGTTGTGCTGTCTCCTAGAATCACAGCATAGATAATGGGTCACATATTGAGGGCATTGCCTCTTAAATTGATTTTCTTAGTGGATCAAAATCCCAGGCCTCTGTGCTGCTGAGACTTCTTCAGCCTGCAGTGAATGTCTGAGAATGGTGCTGGCAGAGATGGTGTTCAGATTCATTGAGAGTCAAAGGGAAATTATTAAAGTGTTTTGTCCTTTGGGGGAAAATGTGTGATCATCTTGCTTGGTGAGTGTGGGTGATGGAGCATGCCTCCTTGCAGTCTTTGGGCAGCAGATAGGCTCATCCCAAAGGACCCTTAAGAAAGCTTCCACTCTAAGTGCAAACAGATCACAGAAATAAGCTGGGTTTTAATTGTTCTAACAGTCATTCTTAGTGCTTCCTTTGAACTGATGGGAAAAAAAGGTTTTCCTGGTTATTGGGCAAAGCTACAATGTAACGGATCATTCTTGGAAGATGGAAAGTAACCAGAGAGAGGAAGCACATTGTGTCACATGTCAAGTTCAGTAATTTTCAGCAGGAAGAAGCTGTGAAGAAGGTATCTCCACAATAGACAGAATTTTTCTATCCTTTACTACCATAAAAAACAAAATTCAGACCATTTCCAAAGATATCAAGAAATACTTAAACTATGAACAAATGTATCTTGATCTTGTCTAACCTCTAAACTCAATGTTGAAAGGGATTTTATTCTTCTTACAGGACCAGTACTGCACAATGAACTAGGACTCAGATGGTTAATGAGGAAATGTCAGGTAGTTGCATTGGTAAATGATTAATAAGATAGTCAGTTCTCAAGAGTAATTCTTTGTCTGTATTTATTTTCTTCAAAAGAAGTACTATATTAATTTGTATTAATAGCTATAACTTACCTCCCCAGTAGATCTTTATTAATCTCAACATAATCCTCCAACCAAGAAAGTTCAAAGAGCACAGTCACTGTTTTCTGTTGTACTAGTAACAGATACAGGAAACAAGAGAGTCCTCAGATTGAGAATATAAGGTTATGTTACAAGACCTACCTTTTAGCCAATCATGAACACTTTTAAATATCTTTGTAATTTTGTGTTTTCTATGTGATTTATAATTATAAGATATAAACAACTTCTAAATATCATAGCATAAATTGTATATTAAATTATATGTAGAATTTGGTCAAAGATTATAAGGCAAAATTTCAACCCTGAGGGTTATAGTACTAGCTTTCTTTAAATTTAACTTATACATTAATAAATTATATGACTGAGCAAGTTGTTTATACATTTAGGATTGCATATTATTATATGTGTATACATAATATACATATATATAAACATATACATACAATAATAGAAATCTTGACTATGAAAGAGACAAAGGAAGAAGGTAAAGTGGGGCTGCTGAAGGGATGAAAGTGGAGGGAAAATTATATAATTATAATCCCCTCAAAAGAAAATATTTTGAGATATTGTATTGATTAATTTTTATTTATGTGTATGTGTATTTTTATTTATTTATGCATGACTTTATGTGAAACATGTGCTCCATGTATATATTAAAATTTCCAGGGACCAAAAAGTGTCTGATTCCTTAGAAATGATGGAGTCACAGGGGCTGTGAGCTGTTTTTTTCTGCTCTACCATCTCAACAGGTCCACCATGCTAACTTCTTTCCTTAGTCATTAATTTATAGTAGCTTGAGATCTGGTGTGCTTACATTGCCACATATCACTACTATTATTATTATCATTAGAGCTGCCTGACATTGAGGTTAATGACTGTTTAGCTTCACTCCAGCCCTCATCCTCTTGTGGGCTTAGGAAAGCACTGGCTGGCCAGATGAGGCTTGCAATTTGAGATAGCACTGCATCTGGGCTTGTACAATCAGAACTGGAACAATGGAGATGTTGATAGTGGAAAGGTGCAGCTGCTTCCACTTGGAGGAGGTCCAGAGTTGGATACCAAATCCTGGACCAAATACCAGTTAGTCTAAGAAGAAGATAAAGAATGTCAGACATATGAGAAAGCTCAGGCAAAGAAAAAAAGAATTTGACATGGCTATATCAAGATCATTTTGTCTTAGAGCAAATTTGAGATCTTAACAAAAATAAGCTTGGAGACAGAGATCGAGGGACAATGGTGTTTTTAACAGAATGTGAGACACGTAGCTCTGTGACCTGTGATGGTGTAATTACTCTGTTTTATTTGGAAACATGTTGGGACCTTTCACCTCCCTCTGGAAGAGCCAGTGTGCAAGGCTGTGGAACTATAAGAGGTGAGGTCTAACTGCTACAGGAGAGACACCAGGGTGAGGGTCATTGCTTTATCCTGTCCCTGTTACTCCTGACTGCCTTTTTGTTTCCCATATGCCACCAGGAAATGAGCAGTTACAAGCTCTTAGATCCAAGCCAATCCTAATTGTTATTCCTCTTTGGCATGAACCTGTGAGTGAGGGTAACTATTTTTCCCCTGAGCTGCTTGTCATCTCATCACAAGGAGAAAAAAAAAAACTAACTGTAATAATGCATTTAGCACATTCTGGGGAAGATTAAGTTAAAGCAGTAATGAATTTAGAATTGAAATGTAAGATAAAAAGAGTCAAAGTAGAGGGACAACAGTGGAATACTGAGGAAATGGCGAAACAAGAAAGGATCTAAAAGAAAATGTAATCTAATTCACAACCAAGGAAGATAAGGAAGCAGTATGGGAAGATGATGTAGCTGTGAGAACTGGTATTGGAAGGTCTGGACAGACAATTTGGAGAACAAAAAAAAATACAAGGTGTATAATTTGAAATACAAATAAAATTATCTGTTCTCTGTGAAAAGGATCATAAATAGAAAATTTCACATTAGATACACATACACATACATGACAAACATATACAGGCATACTTACAAAAATCCTCCATTAGAACTAATAAATGGAATAACAAATGTGGTGTTATTCAGTATGCAATTTAAAAAGCCAGTTGCTAATAAAAAAACAGAAAGAAAATATGAGAATAATATTAATTTATATGTAATAAATTTCATAAATTAAATACAATAAAGATTTATGAAAAATTAAGTTGGATGGCTAATTTTATGTTCTGAAAGTATAAAATATGGATAGAAGTTAAAAATAAATAATCAGAATGTATCTGTTGTGTTTGAATATAAAGTGTCCCCATAGACTCATATGATTCCATCTTGTGATAATGTTTAGAAAATTTATAAAACTTTTAGGATGTGGAGCTCACAGAAGAAAGTTAGTTGCTGAGGGTGGGTTTGGAGCTTTTATACAGTGTTTCCACGTGCTGTTTTAGCTGAATCCTGGTGTGGATAAAATGTGAATAGTCAATTTCCCACTCCTTTGGTTACTGTTGTTATTGTATCTTCCTTGTCGCAGTGGACTGTATCTGTTCTGTTAAATGTATTGTCTCACAACACCAGAAGAGAAACTAAGGCAGCATCTCTTGTTTGTTATTCAGAAAAAAATGGTATTGAAATATTTGTCATTTCTGTACTACGCAATACAAATGTGCACAGTGTCTATAAAAATCTCAATGACATTTTGTACAAAAATTGCAATCAACACTGTAAGTTTCAGACAGAACCATAAAGGGCCACAAATAGAAACACTTGAAAAAGAACAAAGCTAAACATCTCACAATCTTAATTTCAATAGGTATTTTAAAGCTGTGGTAAATACCAAAAATAAAGTATATTTACAATAACACACATAAGTACTAATAGAAAATTATAGAACTAAACAACATAGTCATCAGAAAATAAATAAACAACAACAAAAACTAGCCTATAGCCAGATGTTTCTTTGCCCTGCCAAGCTGGTCTGGTAGCTGACTTATAAGATAATTTACTCAGAGGCTTAATATTATAGTCAGTAGCTCATGCATATCATTATATAGCTCTTACAGTTAAACTAACCTATAGTTCTTATCTACGGTTAACCACATAAATTGGTACCTTTTTTCACTGCAGGATTTTCATATTGCTTTCTCTGCATCTGACTGGGAACTGAGGCGCTGCCTTTTCTCTTCCCAGAATTCTCCTAGTCTGGTTGCCCCACCTCTGCTTCCTGCCTAGTTACTTGGCATTGTTTTATTAAACAAATATGAGTAACAAATTTTTACAGAATACAAAAAGCATTATCTCATATTTCCCTCTCCCTTTTTTTAAAATAACAGCTCCAAACCTAATCTCTGCTTAGCTTATTTTATGACCATTATCCATAACAACTCATAACCAACATTCTAAACAAAAACAGACATCTATAATCCATTTTTAAAGTGGTTATAGTTTTCCAGACTACTTCCTGCTGATTGGGGGTATTGGTAATCTAATGGAGACCCAAAGAAAAATTAGGATTATAGTCAAGTCCTGACTAGAGTAGTCTGTGTGGCTGGATCATCTCAGCCAGCAGTCTTGAAACTGTTCTAGATGCAGAACTCAGAGTAAACTGCAACAGAGGTGCTATGAAACATTGAATCTTCTGGGCCATCTGTTACTATTGGATATTTTTAAGGGGATCTTCCTTGATCAAACCTATTTTTCTTTAACCAAGATTGAATTCACAGCTTCTTATTTTCTGTGAAAATAAAAGCATAACCTCTTCTCCAAAGTAACATATCTTTTGACTTACGTTTGAAGTTAAGGTATTTTCAAAGTATATAGGTTGAATTAATCCAGCATCATTTAAAATCATATGTCTCTTGGTAGTTCTTGCTCCTTCCTCTGTAGTCAAAAAACCTTAAAGACAACATAATAACACAGTATCCAGATTCTGTATAATTTCCATCATTGTATGGCTTATTATTTTATTATACTCTTTTTAAAGGACTTTCTTCATCCTTATTCTTTTCCCTTTCAAGGCTACATATATTTTAAATCATTGTAAATGGTTTTAAGTTTTTTTCTCATACTAATCTTTATTTATTATATATCTTTATCTTTTTCTGACCACATGAGTCTTTAATCTCCTAAAAGGCGTGTCTCAGATTAAAGCCGTGTAGCTACGATTAAAGCATCCACTATGGAGGCTGGCCCCAGCCAGCTCCTTGGTCTATGAGAGTTTATCTTCATTGCAGAGGTACTGACAGGAGCTACATTTACCACCCCAAATCTGTGGAATTTTAGGTTTTATACTGCCATCAAGTAGAGCACTACCACCTGCTGCACATAAACTTTATTTAAGTGTTTGGTAGCAGGGCCTCTTTAAAAAGCCTCTTGCTGCTAATGCCAAGTCAACCTGTATTTCATCTGTATGAACAGTAACCTTACATTGGTCATATGCATTTTATGCTTGTACTAAGACTCCTGTGAGATTTTGGGAACCCACCATGCTGCACGCCACTCTATAACATGGCCCAATTGAGACACACAATAGGAAGCTGTTATTGGCATTTCTCTGTTCTAGAACCCCTTCTTCAGCTTTCTCAGGCTTTAAGTGGATGTACATACACCATGTTGGAGTGCCATTTTTAGTCAGAATTTTCTCTGTTTCACCTGTTAAGTCTTGCACCTAATTATAAAATAATTGACTTTCAAAGGCTTATTATTATAAAAACTGCTGGTCCAGTAGTTTAGGCTTATTACTATGTAGCTCTTTCACTTAAATTAACCCATAGTTCTTATCTTTGTTTAGCCTTGTGGCCTGGTACCTTTGCTCAGCACAACATTTTTATCTTGCTTCTTCTTTGTCTGGTTGGCATCTGCTTCTCTGCTTTTCCTATTTTTAGTCTGATTGACTTGCCTATACTTACTGCTTGGCTACTGGCCAATCAAACTTTTGTTAAACCAATACAAGTAATAAAACAGTGTACAAAAGCATTATCTTACACCAGCCTTTCTACACAGAAAAATAAATTAGAGGTAGACCTAGCCTAAAGAGAGGATAGACAGAGTTTGGACATTGTGGACCTCTGAAGAGGTGACTATCAAAATTTATATATTTATGTATATGTACATATATACATATAAATAACTCTTCAATTCAGTAACAAAGTAAGAAAAACAAATAAAAAAGGCAAAATGAAGAAATGGAGAAAGAATTCTTTTATTTCTCCAAGAAAGATTCACAAATTGCCAACAGGTATGTAGAAAGATGCTTAAAATCATTAAAACAGAGAAATGTAAATAAAAATCATAATTTAGTATCATTTACATAGGTAAGTATGGATGGTAATTATGCTTAAATAAGCAGAAATCTTAGCTGGGACCTCCTTTTGGGTTCCTGTGGATTTCTCTAGCACCAGTTTCTCCTTAAACCCATAATAGCTCATTCTGTCAGAATATCTCTTTCATTGTTGCTCTCTTTGTTTCTCCCCCTCAAGCAAAACATGGTGCTAGAGAAATTGTTCAGCAGTTGTGACCACTTGGTGCTCTTGTTGGGGACCTGGGTTCATATACTAGCACTATTTAAGGAATCTCACAACTACCTGTAACTCTTAACTCCAGGATATTTGATGCTTCCTTTTGGTTTCTATAGATACCTACACATGTCTGCACACACAGATGTATAATAAATACAGAAAAACGTAGCATTAATAAAAGTATGAAGAAAATAGAATGCTTGTAAACTATTGAGAATGTAATAAGCTATGTTTACTGTGAAAAATAGTATGCAGTTTTTACAAAAGAAAATGTACGATCAGACCCGCAGCTCCTACAGAGGGAAGCTGCACGGTTACCCACCACCACCTCGAACTGAGCAAGCCAACATCTGCAGGGGTCTCTGAAGGACAGACTCAGACCCCGCCCAGAGGTGAGGAGGGGTCACCAGGCCCAAGCGCCTATATCCCAGCCTGGGAGGGAGAGTTGAGCTCCCATAGCTTCCGGTTCCACTCCTGGGACTAAGTGCTGTCTTCAGAGTCCCAGCGCACTCTGGAGCAGGGGCGGATAAACTCTGCAGGTCATCAGACCCCCAGCTCCTGCGGAGGGAAGCTGCAAGGCTACACACCGCCACCTCGAACTGAGCAAGCCAACATCTGCAGGGGTCTCTGAAGGACAGACTTAGACCCGGACCAGAGGGGCGACAGGAGGCACACAAATCTGAGAGCCACAACTGACCAGGAGCCATCTAATCATGAACCACTGAAGCCATGGGCAAACGTCAGTGCAAAATATTACATAATAATACAAAGAACAACATGGTAACTCCAGAAGAGAGTGGCGATCTTATAAATACAAGACCTGAACTGAGCAATGAAGAGGAAACAGAAGGAAGCAATACCAAAAATTCCTTTTTGATGATCATCGAAGCTCTCAAAGAAGATATGAAAAATAGCCTTAATGAAATGGAAGAAAACACAAACAAAAAATTGGAAGAGATGAACAAATCTATGAAAGAAACATGCCAGGAACTAAAAGCTGGAATAAAAGCTGAAATAGAAGCAATAAAAAAGGCGCAAAATGAGGCAAAGATGGAAATAGAAAACCTGAAGAAAAAAGCTGGAACTACAGATACAAGCATAACAAAGAGAGTTCAAGAGATGGAAGATAGAATCTCTGAAGTGGAAGACTCAGCAGCTCAAATAGATATATCAGTCAAAGAAAATAGTAAAACTAAAAAAGCCATAACTCAAAATGTTCAGGAAATCTGGGACACCATGAAAAGACCTAATTTGAGAATAATAGGAATAGAAGAAGGAGAAGAATACCAGCTCAAAGGCACAGATA
>PVIH01029337.1:0-13818 GCA_004025045.1 Sigmodon hispidus | reverse complement strand
TTTTCTTCTATTTCTTTAAGGCTATTTTTCATATCTTCTTTGAGAGCTTCGATGATCATCAAAAAGGAATTTTTGGTGTTGCTTCCTTCTGTTTCCTCTTCATTGCTCAGTTCAGGTCTTATATTTGTAAGATCGCCACTCTCTTCTGGAGTTACCATGTTGTTCTTTGTATTATTATGTAATTTTTTGCACTGATGTTTGCCCATGGCTTCAGTGGTTCACGATTAGATGGCTCCTGGTCAGTTGTGGCACTTGGGCTTATGTGCCTCCTGTCACCTCTCTGGGCAGGGTCTGAATCTGCCCTTCAGAGACCCCAGAAGTTATCTGTTCACTCAGTTGGAGGTCGAGGTGGGTAGCCATGCAAATTCCCTGAGCAGCAGCTGTGGGTATGGTGAGAGGCAGACTTTATCTGCCCCTGCTACAGAGTTCGCTGGGACTCTGCAGACAGCACCTGGTTTCGGAAGTGGAACTGTGCATAAAGTCTTAAAGAGATGAACAGATTCAACTACAAAATAAAAGTAAATTCAAATAATAAGAATTTTTAAGTAAAAACTGTGGCAACACCTTATTGGTAGTAGTTATATTTCTACTACAATTATGAAAAGCATTTTAAGATTAAAGTAATATTAATAGTAGTTACTATCATTGCTATGTAGCATGTATTTTTCTTATAAATTGTTTGTATGCGTACATGTCTCTGTATGAGTACAAATGCTTGAGATCCAGTGGCATTGGATCACCCTGGAGTTACAGGTAGTTGTGAACTTCTTGGTGTGGGTGCTGGTAACTTGAGTCCTCGATAAGAGCAGTATGTGTTCTTAACCTGTATCATGTCTCTTGTCCAAAATAACGCTACTATTGCCTTACAGAAACTCAATGAGTAGATATTTCTCAAAGATGGTGTACAGATATCAGAAAAAGGCAGAAAAATATGTTGCTACTAGTAATTAGGGAAAAATCAAACTATCCCCATAGTCAGATGCTGCTCCACAAGCTTCCAATGGAAGGCTGAAAGCCAAAGGGAAATGGGTGAGAGTATGGAGTAGAGGGAAGCCCCCCAGACTGCTGGTTACATCTTAGTTGTGATGTCAGCTCTGGCAAGAAGATGAGTAGGTTCTCATAAACATCTATTTACTATGTAAACCAGCTATTTCATTTGTAAGCTTATGTGTGTATTTTTAAGTTTTCTTATATACAATATATTTTGATCATATTCATTCTCTTCCATTAACCCTTTCCAGATCCTTCACAACTTCCCACATATGTTTTCATGTTTTCTCTCTAAAAAACAAAACAAAACAAAACGTCTCAACAGCTAATAATCATAACAAAGACAAAAAAAAAGCCATAGAGTGGTTTTGTGTTGGCCATCTATAGGACCTGTCCTGGAGTATGATTGATATGCTTAGTGATACTTCATTAGAGAAAAATATTTTTCTATTTCTAGCAGGAGTCACTTTCAAATAGCTTCTTGGTTGAGGGTGGAGCTTTCTGACCTCTTCTCAGTGGTAGAATTTTATCTTCAGGTCTTATGTAGGCTGCCACAGCCTCTATGAGTTCATATGTTTATCTATTATGTTGCTTCAAGTAGGTGCTGCTTCCTGGGTATCATCCATTACCACTGGCTCTTATAATCATACTGCCTGCTATTCTGCATCTGAGCTTTCAGTGTATGTGGACAGGATGGTCAAGACATTCCATTTAGGGCCTAGTGCTCCAAAGACTCTCCCTCTCTACACATTGTCCAGTTATTGCTCTCTGTGTTGGTTTCCCTCTGCTGCAAGAAGCAGGTTCTCTGATGTAGGTTGAATGAGGTACTAACTTATGAGTATAGCTGTATTCTGAGGCAGTAGGAGCCATTTTTTCTAGGTTTCTTTAGCAGAATAATAGCAGGTAATAATAATAATCAATTATTATTCTGAATCTAAAAGTAGATAGTAATAATAACAGTTAGGTTGTTTCCTTAGGCCCATAATCTACCTAGTCTTATGTTCTCGGCTACTTTAATTGTGTCTCATATGAAATCCATCTTCTGTAGTTGACCCAAATCTAATTAAAACGATGTAGTTTGTTAGTCCCATAACTTTTGTGCCACTATTGACAAGTATATCTTGCAAGCAGATCATTTTTATAGGTCACAGTATTTGAAGCTTCACAATTCTGGAAACTTTTAGTTCATAGTTTGTTTCCAAACTTTAGATGGTAAGGAATGATACAATGTGATGCTAGCAGATCCCTAGAAAACTCCCAAGAACTTCTTTCACTTCTCTTTTGTGGCTTCCCTAGTATTGCAGAATAATTTACTTGCAGTATATCATATAAAGGATTAATATTTATTAAGGGGTTATATAAACACTCACTGATACAAATTGAACCTTAAAACAATTCTTGGAAAGTGGGACTGTCCCATGTGGTATGGTCTCATCCCATCCATCCAGAATGCAGGTACAAAGCAAGAGGGAAATTCAGCGTGTTCTGGATCCTCAATGAGGTCTGGCCATGCCCCAATCAGGGTCTTGTAACCCTAAAGCTACACCTCTAAGCTTCCCTAAATAATTCCTGAATCCCACTACATCTCTCTCTTTTGTTTAGCTAAGAAAGTTTTAAAACTAAGTATAGACTATATATAATAGAAATCATTACAAGGTAATGTCTAGGAGAAAGGCAATAACATAAACAAAGTCAAAGTATGACTAACAAACAACAAGCATAAGGTATATCTTAATGTTTAGACTATTAGTAAGTGGCAATATGTATAAGGATTATTTTAAGGCTGTTTATCTAGAATAATATAAATCTAATATCTGAATGTTCTTAGCTAAGATATGGGATGGTAGTGACTTTAACTATCTAGTCTTTAACCCCATCAAAGACCTGAGAAGGAAAATATATTAGTTGAATAAGATGAAAGTACAAAGGAGCAGCTTTTAAAGCTTAAAAGATGACAGTGACCGTCAGCTGTCTGGACAGTCACCAATAGCTTTTTAGTAAAGTTGGAGCATTTATCTTTTTTGGTTATAGGCCTAGAATATCTGACAGATCTCTTTAGAAGGAGGGCATTTTTGAGAGACTGTCTTATCTTGTCTTGGCAGGTTTTAGCAGTTTTAATTCTTATTTTGTTTGTCTGTATTGTTCAGCGTGCTTACTGTTAGTAGTTGAGGCACGGGCAGTTTTTTGCCCAATAGGCCCTTGTCTGCCAAGGAAGACAAACTTTTTGTGGCGTGTCTTTGAGCCCAACACTATCTCAGGAAAGAAGTTACTGTGTTTCTCATGGCTGAATTTTGAATAACAAAACATTAATTGCCATATTTTTTGGGTCTATGAAGTGGTTAAAGACTTATTTATTTGATATATTGTATTATATATCTGAGAAACTTAAACAATATGCTATGCTTTTCCAAAACCATAGTATAAACATTTCCATAAACTGAATTTCTCACAATGTGACTCACTTCATCTATCTTTGTAATAGAGGACTTGCCATCATTTATTGTACAAAAATCACTTGATATTACATGAACTGCTGCATTCTTCTAGGTTCCTCAGATTGCATCCTCAATTTTCAGCTCACACCATATATTCCACTGACATGCAAGTGTGATTTCTAAAGAAATGACACTGTAAGCTGGTGCTGAGTGGTCATGTCCTGTGGTCCAAAACTCTTAATGTTTAGTGGACACTCTGAAGGAATTAACAAATGAACAAATTCATAAATATGTGATCAAATGAATAGATACTCATTTCTGAACCAAATTTGATATCTCAATCATTTAAAATCTGGATTGTCCCAAAAGCATCAGTTCAAATGTCATTGGGTGCTCTTATATACAACTTAAATAGATTGCTCCAATCTCAAGAAAACAACTGTTTTTTCACTTGTATATTACATTTAGTCATGTATCTGACATTAATTTGGTACATAATATTTTCTTCCTTTTGAAAGATTTCATAGTTAGGTCTTTGCTAGAAAACAAGCCTCAGAACTACTTTACAATCATGCTGCACAGAATTCTGTTTGATTAGTGCTAATCAAAGTGCCATTAAGTGGTTTCATTATGATCAGTGAGTGGGTGGAGGGACGTAAACCCATGTAAGTGAAACATGAATGCTCTCCATGGATTCTTGATACCATGCAGCATCTCTGTTTCCAATCCAGCTAACTCTTCTCTTTCCTTTCAACACCCTAAGGCATTTTAAAAAAATTAAGAGCTTTACTTAAGTGAAAGCTGTTGTATGGCTTTTTAGAAGCTACGAATGTAAAAACAAACCACATACACATAATGAATTGTAAGTTTATTTTAAATAGCAAATGAAAAGCACAGCCTTTACTGAGAAGAGGAAGCACTAAAATTTAACATACTACTCCTTTAAAAATATGTTGACCCTGCCCTTCAGGTGAAAACCAAAATGGCGATGCCATGAGAAATCCATCTAGTGTGACTGATTGCCAAGTGGAATGCAATGTTTGCTTTCAAAATAAACCAGGAAAATATGAAGAAAGCTAGTCTTAATATAAATCAGTTCCTTCTAAACCACGGCAAAACTTCTCCCAAGAGATGATCCTTTACCATGAGACTAGTAGAAATTAATGACTCACCCCTAATCTTCTGGGGAACCCAGAGGGTGACAACAGATGAGCAGGCTCTGTTTCTGGCAGCTTCTTTCTTATACCTTCACCTCAAATGATACTTATTATTTTAAAAGAAACCTAATTTTTCCTAATTAAGATTTTCTCAAAGATTTATTTATTTTATATGTATGAATATTTGTGTGTGTGTGTGTGTGTGTGTGTGTGTGTGTGTGTGTGTGTGTGTGCGCGCCTGGTGCCTGTGAAGATTAGAGTAGTATCAGTCTTCTAAAACCAGATGTTCAGGGCACTCTTGAGCTACCATATGGGTACTGACAACAGAACTGAGTCTTTTGAAAGAGCAGCAAATGCTCTTAACTGCTGAGCCATCTTTCCAGTCCTTACCCTAATTTTTAAAGGTACATAAAAACAATTAGGTTTTATTTTGTTAGAATTCATTAGGATTTTAATGTATCCCTAGGTAAGAAGTCGTACCATCACTTTTAACATATATTTTAAATCAGGTGCCAAGTAGGTTCAGGAACCTGATCCACTCACTGCTCTTCCCAGTTTTAAACTGTTAACCTGACTATTGCTGCTAACTCACAATTATGGGAATAACCAGGCTTTGGTGGTAGGGGCACAGATTCCTAATTATTCCCTAGGGTGATTTTACATCAGTATCTCCATATTTAGTGTCATGACTTTATCAAATATTTTATTGTGTTACTCCTCACATCATACCTACAGCACTTAATGTTGCTCAACTTGGAACAGTGGTTCTTTGGGTTATACATCTAACACTATGATTTTAAAAGCCATATTTCTACTTTCATTTCTGCTGCTCTGTAAAATGTCCTGTCAAAAGCAAGGTAGGGAAGAAAGGACTTATTTGATTCATGATAAGAATTTAAATGTTCCACCAAAAGTCATGAGAAAAGAGGAAGAAACACACCCTTGCTTGCTTGATGCTCTTAGCTAGCTTTCTGGACCCCAGCCAGGGGAGTGGTACCACCTACAATGGGTTTTCTTCCTATATCAACTGATGTTAAAATACCACCGTCCCAATACCTAAACTTATCTACAGTACAAGACAATCAAAGTAATTCCTCATTAAAAGTTTTTTTCTAAACCAGGTGTGGTGGAGCTTTCCATTAATTCATCAGTAGGGAATCACAGGCAGATGTAAGTTTGAAGCCAGCCTGGTGTACAAAGTGAGTTCCAAGGCATCCAGGTCTGTTATACAGAAAAACCTTGTCTCAAAAGCCAAAAAACCAAAACAAAACAAAAATGAAATAAAAGTTCTTTCTGAATGAATCTACAATATGTCATATGGACAGTTAAAACTAACCAGTACAGCTATTAAGTTAAAAATAGCAAAACTAAATCTGTTAAATTGATTATGTTTGAAACTCTAACCTATTAACCAGAGAGAAGCTTTACAAGGTTTGTTTGTCAGAGAAAAACTTTGTTTATAGTTTGTACAGATGGTCAAAAAAGACTAAATTGTGAGTGTAGAAATCTTGTTATATCTACACAACTTAATGTTGTTCAGCTTGAAGAACATTCTGAAATCCCAAGCTATGGATGATTCTAGAACTAGATGAGAGAACACACACACAAAATTGGCTTAGGCGACATTATAGTATCAAAAAGAAAACACTGGAACTAGAACAAAATTTTGTATATGTGCATGTGGGAATGGAAGGGCTCGCCAAAGAGACCAGGAAAGCAGCTCAAGACTTCTTGTGACCATCTTTGAAAAAGTTCCAGATAAAAGATAGATTTACATCCCATTGTAAGATAAACATTCATGAATATATGGTGACAGAAACTATGTATAAATAATTGGAAGAATTAATATAGACAAATCTACCACATGAATAAGTTCTATGTAATTGGAATAATTTTGTTAATACAGATAAAATTTTCTCAGGGAGATGAAATATGATTCTGGAATTGCCCATCTTTCTGTGGCCCCTGCCCATAGTGATCTCCTCCCAAATTTCATCATGGTTCCGCAGGATGAAGAGCCACTCACAGTGGAGAAAGAAGTTCAGCACACACCACCTCTCTGGCTAATGTTTGTCATATCATTGTAGACATCCTCCAATTTCATAACCTCTTGTAAGAACATCAGATGACATCATAGCATGGAACTCTGCATAAAGCAACTTACTAGTGTTGTGCAAAAATGTCAAGGTCATCAAGAGTTAGGATAGTCTGAGCAGCTGTCAGAGTAAAGAGGAACCAAGAAACAGGCAACCAAAATGGAACATGGCATCCTGGAGGGGAACCTCAAGTAGAAAAAGCATTAGACACATTCTGAGAAAAGTCTGACCAGTTTATTAAAGTCTCCCATATGAACTTTAAATGATAATCATGCCTCCACACTGCTTTATTGCTTGTGACAAATGTGTCATACTAGTATAGATGTTAATAGGACAGAGTGGCTATAGGCTGTGTCAAAACTATATGATCTTTGCAACTTCTGTGCAATCCAAAAGCATTTTATAAGAAAAATGTCATATTTAATTTAAATCTTTCCTAAAAAGGATGCTAATATTCCCAGCACAGGCATCAAATATAATACATTTTGAAAGAAGATGCCACACACTTCAGCTGCATCAGACTTAAACCACAGAGCCAACCATGAGGAGGCAGATAGTCCTAAGAGGTTGTTAACACCACAAAACATTTCCTCAAGCAATCTGCAGTCTGATCTTTCACAGCTCAGTAGCTACTTCAGGTTTTATGAGAATTGAGGGTGGCTATTAATTTAAGTAATAAAAGGAAATCTCCTGAAATCTTAATGTTGGCCTGTCTTTCAATTGTCTTTAGACAAACACAATTCCTTCCCAGAAAGTGGACCATTTAGTGACCTGTCCATTCCCTTGTGTCTTCCACACAGTTAAAGACAAAGCCAGTCTCTAAGTCTACAAGCATGACAGAATCAGAATCAATGTTTCAAAATTTATTTGTATGATCAAAGCCTCAAATTGGAAGAACTGCAGGTTCCATATGAAACTAATATCCCCTTAAAGGAGCTGCTGGAAAGATCTGATCCAATTACAACAGAAGTTAAAATCCTAGGCTTTTCACAGTGGCTAGGTTGGCACTCACGCAGAGGAGCCAAACACAACCCTTTTGCTTTGGTAACAGCATCCCTTGGACTGTCTGTGTTTTGCTTTGAGTCAGGCTGGACTCAAAACTACTTTAAGATTTTGGGACTGCACTTTAGTAACACAAGTTGGGTCTGTAAAAATGGTTTAAGCTGGAAAGTAATTTCAGTTAACCCTATATAAGTCACAGTGCAGCAGTTTTTTGCAATGTTCAGTTAGTTGTGCAAAAAAAGGACACCCCACATAGCAAGGCGAAACACAAAACCATTACTCACAACAAATATACTGTTTTGATATATCAAGTATTTCAAATTCAGTAATGCTTTCTCAAATTATACAGCTATGTGCAGAGTATAAAGGAAACCCAGGGAAAATTCTTTTGAGAGATGTAGACACTGGGTCAATGAAAGAAGGCACTTTAGTTTGTGACCTTACTTCAGTCCCTCTCGGGATTCATGACCTTTCCCTCTGCGTTCTCTGAGAACATTGTAACTTCACCAACTTCAGTTATAAATTGAGTGCTGTACTTTCTCTACTTTAAGGCATATTTCCTAATTATAGCAATGAAAATCTGTTTCTAGAAAGCTGCAAGAGCTAGCCTGAGATTGTGATTACATGTATAGCCATGAGATCAAGAGACACAGAGAGTTCTGGGGGACTCTAAGATTCCCAGACAGGGATTGACTAGCATTTTAGGGACAGCACTTAATGCTTTAAAAATGCCTGTTTCCTTCATTACTTGTCCTGGTGCTGCACTGAAGGAAACTATTACCCTGAGGAGAAGATGTGTCTTCAATTGTGTTGTTTGTTTGTTTATTTATTTATTTATTTTTTACAAACTACTGACACAATGACCACAATTGGTATGAACAAAGAAGTCACACTTTCTGTCCTTGTATATCCTCATTCAAGGTCCCTTCCCCCTCCCGCCACATCAGGTCATTCTTTCTTCTCCACAACTCCCCATCCCCTTCCTGGGCAGGCAGCAGACCGTCCCATGGTCCCACTGCCCCAATATTGCTTAGTTCAGTCTCCACTCCTGGCAGATCCAGTTTTCTCCTCCCTCCCTCAAGAGTGAGTCAGGTGTTCCTCTAGGGGGAGTGGGATCCAAGGTGTCAGTACAAGGTGTTTCTGATCCCAAGCTGTTCAGTGGTTGTGGTTTGCAGCTTGGGCATGCTTGGCTTTTTTCTTGTTTGTTTGTTTAAAGACCACTAATGAGTGAGTACATCCCCTGCTTATCTTTCTGAGTTTGTGATACCTCGCTCAGGAGGATATTCTCCAAGTCCATCCATTTGCCTGCAAATTTTAGGATATCATTTTTTCTTACTGCTGAGTAGTATTCCATTGTGTAGATGTACCACAATTTGTTAATCCATTCTTCAGTTGAGGGACATCTAGGTTGTTTCTAGGTTCTTGCTATTACAAATAATGCTGCTATGAACATAGTTGAGCTAATACCTTTGGAGTATGACTGTGCATCTTTAGGGTATATACTCAGAAGTGGTATTGCTGGGTCCTTGGTCAGAAGAGCTTTAAGAGCTATGGACATGAATCACCACTCTTGAAGATCTGTTCCAGGCCGTCCCCAAGAGTCTGATATATAGGATTTGTAAGACTCTTTTTATCTAGTAAGTTCCAATATCTTATTATTCAATCTGCTATTTCAAGACTGCATTTTTCATTTTTTAATTGAGGATCTGAAAAATGATAAGCAAAAGGTTTTTTTTTTTAATTCCAATTGTCTCAAGACATTAACTTAACATTTTAAAATTAGAAGTAATTTTGAAGAGAGAGAAGAAGGATTATATGTGCAAGGGTGGTCAAGATCATGATCGGGAAATCTACAGAGACAACTGAACCAAGTTAGTAAGAACTCACAAACTTTAGACAGCTGCGAAGCCTGCATGAAACCCTCTGGATAAGGGAGACAGTTGTGTAGCTTAGTTTGTTTAAGGGACCCCTGACAATGGAGTCAGGGCTCCCTGGAGCATGAGCTGGCTTTTTGGAGCATGTTACCTATAGTGGGACACCCTACACTGCCTTGATGCAGTGAGGAGCGGCCTGTACCTGCCTCAACTGAATGTACCAGGCTTTGCTGACTCTCCATGGGAGGCCTTACCTTTTCAGAGAAGGAGGTGGTGGGTGGGTTGGGGAGAAGGGCTGGCTGGAGGGGACTGGAGAATAGATGAGGAGGGGGGGTCAGTGGTTAGCATCTAAAATAAATTAAAAAATCCTAAATAAATAAAAAATAAACAAACAACAAAAAGAAGTAATTAAGGGAAGCTAGGGAGATAGCTCAGTGGGAGAAAAATTTGTTGTCAATTACAAGGGCTAGAGTTAGATCCCAAACATTCAAAACATGAGTTGGTGTGATAGTGGGAACTTAAAATCCCAGTGCTGGGGAGTCAGAGATAGGTGGATCCTTAGAGCTTGCTGGGCAATCAGTCAAGATGAATCTGTAACCTTCAGGTTTCATGTGAGACCCTACCTCAAATATTAAGGCGGCAAACAACTGAGAAAGATACCCAAAACTAACCTCTGACCTGTACATGCATACATATAAATACCCACCAGCAATATCTGTACACACAGAAATAAAAAGAAATAATTACAGAAAAGAGTTTCCCCATGTATATGACATTTACATCATAGTACATTTCTTACTAAGCAAAAAAGCATGACATTTTATGTAGGAGATTATAGATACAAAAAATAAAATATAGATTCATTGTTTAAGTGGTTGAGAGCCTATTTGTAGAGTTCTATGGTATAAATAATTCCACTGAAGAAAATTTCAAGCTACTTTGTGATGTCACTGAATATGAAGTTGGGAAGGTGGCTCTTTCCAGCCAGCTCCAGCTAGTAACAAAATCAGAAAAGAGGTGAGATGAGCCCTAATACTATCAGTAAGCAGTGTAGGTGGCCAGAGGAGGCAGCTGAGCATAAGTGTGTGCTCAAGAACAGTCTAAAGTTGAAGGGGTATTGAACTCAAGGGTCAAGTAGATATCTGATCAATGGGCAAAGCATGGGGAAATTATTTTAGCCAGGGAAGATGGAGGACATGAACACAATTGAGTGACTTCTAGCACAGAAAACAGCTAAGTCTTTCTTAAGAAGCAAGACTATACAATAATGTCTGAGGAAAGACTATAGATATTATGTGGGAACTGAGAACTACAAAATGCAACCATCTGAAAATATAGCAAACATCCTGTGGGCTATAGAAGAAAAATAGGCAACTGACTAGATTTGGCCCATGGGTTGTAGCTTGCTGACCTGTCTTAGAAGGTTCAGGCTGCAGACTCATAAGACTAAAACCTCTTCTGCAGAAGGGTTGTGTTTTTCTAATTCTCCTAAAATGTATGAGCATGCCAAGAAGTTGACTGCACAGATTTCTGGAAATAGCATTTTATTTGGCTTGAACTCACATTCCCTGATCCAGGGGAACTAAGGAGTGTTAGTGGGCAGCAGCAAGAGAATACATTTCTCTTCATTCACTTTATACACTGAAGTACATATTACTGTATGTGCAAAGCTATGTATATTCAACTCACCTAGTCAAGGAGAAGAATGGGACCCAGAGTATGCCAGTGGCCCATTCTGAGAGAACCACAAGTCTCATAGACACTACAGTACTACAATCATTTTGCTTCTTCAGTATGGCCAGGTTATTTTTACTATAGGCGATTGCTTATATCACAGGAGCAAAGACAGTTGTTGACATGACTATTTTGGCTAGTGTCAAAGCATACTATTTTTCTAGCTTATCATTTATAAAATACTTTACAAAAATTTAATATGTGCTATGTTTCCAAAAAGTCTGAGAGCCTCTATCTGTTACTAAACTTTTCTTGGTACCAGCCTTTGCATGGTACCAAAAATTACTCAGTAAAGGAGCACTCAGAAAAGAATGGACCAGATCAAAGAGGCACAAAGAGACTCAGAAGCAAAACCTCAAGCAATCCAAGCAAAATAATAAATAAATAAATAAAAATACTTCTTGGATTCTAACGTCAGTATAGAAAGAGGCTGAGAATAGGAGGTGGCTAGTTGTGAATTAGAGGGGACTTGGGGGAATGGGAGGGAGATAGGAGAAAAAGTAGTGCAGGGAGATATAACCACAGCAGACTGTTAAGAAGTATGACATCTCCAAAAATTAAAGTATCCTATTCCACAGCACAGAGCTTTTAACATATATATCAAGTGAATAAACTTCAATGAAATTAAGCAACAGCTAGGCAATGATTTTTAACCCATAGTAGCTGTTCTCAAAGGCTGCATCTCCCTCCTATAAAAGACAAGATAGGGCCTGAGACCTTCAAAGAGAAAATGGTTGTAGTTCATTTTCATGACCACCATTCATGTCAATCAGTCCATTCATGAAAGGTATCAGAACCAGGACATGGAAGGAGACTTAGTCTGATGCAGCAATTTTTTAAAAAAATTCATTTGCTTAACCAATTAAAAGGTTTTATATATATATATACATATATATATATACACACACACATATGTGTGTGTAGATATTTCTAAGCAAATCAGTGTTCCACATTAGAATAAATTTTTAAAAAGTGAACTGTGAGAAATGACATAAAATTCACCACAGTGGTATGGCTTCCATTTTAAACAGTAGGAGCACAATACCGATGGTTTTGGTTAAATTTGATTCACCTTCCATGAAATAGTTTTGTGGAATTTTCCCCATGAATTTGGCTGAGTTTATTTGAATTTGTCTCAAAGGGTAAGCTTGAATAATATTTTCATTTCTCTACCACAGAACTTGACAATTAATTTAAATCACATCTCATATTTTAGCATTGTAGTACCTTTGGGGCTAGATATTTTATTTCCGCATTAGTACATTAAAGATTCTGCTGCAAACTGAAGGGTTGGTTCTGCACTGAACACAGGAGTAAGTTCCAGGCTCAGTTCCCTCTCTTGCCAGCTTTGGGATGCCAGTGAGTTCCTCACCACCTAAGACTCAAGTTTCTCTACAATGAGAAAGTAGACAATAAATCCTTGAATGTTTTCAACAAAGGCATATTCATAAGAAAATATAAAATGTACATGATTATACTATAAAATGTACATTATTATATTTTGCCCTATATCTGAGGATATTTTAAGTGAGAATTCAAAAGAATAGCATGTTTGTAAAATAGAAAGTAATCACAAATTCTTTTTGTAAACTACCTTGTATGTTTGTAACTTGTGACTGATTTATTGGTATAGGGCTTTTAATATTTTTAAAATTTGTTATTTTTAAAGTAAAAATTTTATCACAAGTAGTTGTAATAAATATGAAAAATTTGCTCAAATCCTTTTCCATAATTCTAATTAGTTTTTTAGAAATTACTGGGTCAGTATTTTTATTTACTTATTATGTCTGTATATATTTTAAGAATTTATTTTTCTTAATGTGTATGCTTGTGTCTATTTGTGTATGTCATATCTTTGCGGTGTCTTCAGAAGCCATTAGAAGGCATCTTGTTTCCTGGGCTGGAAGCAGAGGCGGCTGTGATCTGCCTAGGTAATAGGAACTGAACTTAGGTCTCGGGAGAACATTAAGAGCCCCTCATTACTGTTCCATCCTGCTGCCTACCTCTCACCCCCATATTTTTTTTTTTTGTTTTTGTTTTTTTGTTTTTGTTTTTTTTAAGTTTTCTTTTTCTTTTTTTTTCTTTATTTTGTATTTATCAAAAAAAAAACAGTAAAAAGAATTTAAAATGCAGAAGAGTTAACAATAACTATACAGAGGATAAGAATCATAAGCATGGCTTATCAAGGGTAGAAACACAAATAAGATTGCTACACAAATATTTTCTTTGTGTTCAGCTTTCCCTATATATCCTTATTCAAGGTCTCTTCCCCCTCCCAACACATCTGGTCATTTTTCTTCTCTGCAACTGCCCATCTCCTCCCTGGGCAGAGAGCAGACAGTCCTATGGTCCCACTGACCCAATAATGCTTAGATCAGACTCCACTTCTGGCCAAATCCAGTTCTTTCCCCCCTCCCTCAAGAGTGAGTCAGGTGTTCCTATAGTTGGAGTGGGGTTTGAAGGGTCAGTCCAGGGTGTTTCTGATCCCAAGCTGTTCGGTGGTTGTGGTTTGCTGATTGGGCATGTTTGG
>PVIH01029336.1:0-13820 GCA_004025045.1 Sigmodon hispidus | reverse complement strand
GATCGAAATCACATTGAATCGTTTAGTATCTCAATTTCCTCTGATGACCATTGAAGTGGTGATTTATGTGACCACCAACCTTTTCTATTTCCTTTTGTTTTGCCACTTAAATTTCCATTTACCTTCAAGGAATTCAAGCATATAAACTAGAAGTCACTCACCTGGAGGCAGGTGTTCACAGTAGATAAATGTCATCAGCGAGGCAAGAATAACTCAATTTGCTCTTATTATGAAAACATATAACTTTCACTAAAAATACTTTCACATTTGTATTTCATAGATAAGCAAAATAAAATTTTAATTATAATTTCTTTTCAGCCAATAGAAGCAGCTGAAGTATCTGTGGTCATCAACAATACCAAAAATGGCAAAAGGACCTCTCATTGCCTAATACTTTGCTAGGTTTACTCACTTAACGTGACAAAATTATAACAATATTTCTGCTGGAGAAAAATTTAATTAATTTAAAATTTTAAATGTTTTTAAGCCACATAGTTGATGTTTGTGGGGCCCTAACTACCTAGGAAGCCAAGGCAGGAAGAATGCTTAGGATTGGGAGTCTAGCCTGACAACATAATGAAACCCTTTTGTAGAATATTATTTTAAGATGTGTTAAATTTGTTTATGTTTATTACATATGTTTAATGATACAGACATGTATTCTTTTATGTTGCATTTGTTTAACTCTATAAAGCTGTATCACTTTGCCAGTCTAAACCATTCAATTGTCTAATAAAGATTTAAACAGCCAATAATGTGGCTGGAGAAGAACAGGCAGGGCTGGCAGGCTGGAAGAAGAAATCTGGGCGGGTAAAGAAAGAAAGAGCAAGAGAACAAGGAGAGGAGGATTTGAGGGGCCAGGCACACAGCCAGCCACAGAGTAAGAGTGAAAGTAGACCTACAGAAGTAAGAAAAGGAAAAAGCCCAGAGGCAAAAGGTAGATGGGATCATTTAAGAAAAGCTGGCAAGAAAAAAGCTAGTCAAGGCAGGGCATTTATAATTAAAAATAAGCCTTTGGGTGTGCTGTGATTTATTTGGGAGCAGTGTAGTGAGCCTCCCAAAAGAGCAGAAACAAACAATAACAAAACCCTATCTTAGAAAAGCAAAACCAAGCTCCACACAGACATTTTAATAGCACGTATTATGGTAGAGTGCTGTGTACAGGGATCAGTTAGGTCTGTCTCCCCCGCTCCCCGCCGTGGGAAGGTAGCATTAGAAAGGGGATGAATGCTGTAATTGTTCCCCTTGCTGTACAGAAGAGAAGAAACCAGTGCTGCTCTGTCATTAATCCCAGGAACCACTAGCAGCTATGGCAGCCACCAAGGCAAAGAGAGCACAGGGACCTCTGACAAACATGGCTGGCAAGTGCAACTTCAGAATTCTCAGACACTGTATTTGAACAATATTAATACATTAAATAAATTGTGAACCACTTCTTAGAGAGGCGTTTGGGGAAAAATGTTTAAGAAAGGCAAATTCATACATACACAACACTGCCATCAGTCCACTAGGGGCACTGCGGGGTTTCTAGAAATTTCTTTTTCTTAAGTTGACTAGAGATTTGAAGAGCTGAGAAGAGACATAAAGACATAAGGCAATCCATAAGCAAAGTAAGGCTTAGGGGTGATGGTGTGGAGTTCATCCAGATCTTTAGGTCTCAGTCGGTCTATATAAAAACACACATATCTAGAGCCTGTTCACTGGATCTTTAGTGTTTATAATTATATTTTTAAACACAATTTTCTGAAACTATGTAAACAAACACCAAATATTATATATATATATATAAATTTTTAAAAGGAAAAAAGAAATAAAAAAAAATTATGAGAATGGATACTCAAGAAAAAGATCTTTGTTGCTTTTCTTTTTAGTTTACTGTTTAAAATTCTTCAAATTCAAAAAACAGGAAATTACTCCAATACCCTTTATATCATATATAATGTATGCGATATCTATCTATCTATCTATCTACCTACCTATCTATCTATCTCCTAAACTAGAAAAAAAAAGAAAAAAGAATAACTACTTAAGAAGAGAGCTGGGAAATATAAGGTATGAAAAAGTAGAAGGAAGGAGGCTCACTGATGAGAGCATGCATTCACAGCCTGGTCAGAACCAGCTGTGGCTTCCTGCACAGCTGTGGAAAAGAGCTGTGTAAACATGGGCGTGCCTCATTTCCTTATAACCAGTAAAACTGTCATTGGGAACATTTTCCATGCACATGATGATCTGATCATTTTAAGATTTTTTTATATATTCTTTATAATGCATTATATGCTGATTGGTCCCACTGTGTGATTTAAGATGCCAGGATTTTCTCACTGGGTATATTAACTACACTTAAGGATGGTCCCAATCCCAGTAGTAGATGGCCAGGACAGAATGAACATAATGTTGTTTTCTACCATATTACTTAGTTGTTTTATTTTTCTTATTAGTCTTTGTTTATCTTTTTATTTTTACCTGTCTTATGTTTTATGATGTGTGTGTGTATATTTCTTCTTTATTGTTTTTTATTTGTGGTTTGTTTGCCTGTCTGTCTCTTTTCTAAGGAGAAAAAGAGAGAAAAAGGCAGAGCATGCTGTTGGCTGGGTGAGGAGGTAGAAAAGATCTGGGAGGTGCTGAGAGATGGAAGACCATGACTGCACTATATTGTATAAAATTCTTTTACAAAAAGAGGCCAAAAAAAATTTGCTAGGATTCTGAAAGGCTCTTCTAAGCCATCGGAGCCCTTAGTTTTCACACTAGTATTATGCATTTATGCTTTCTAACACGTTTCCCCCAAATTACTCTCATTGGAGAAGTCTGTTGCCAGTTGTGGAGAAATCGCCATGCAGAGCCATGAGATGGAGGTGGGTGGGGTGTCTGTTCAGATGAAAGAGGAAGCTAGGTGATTCAGAGAGAACCCGTGTGTAGTGCAAGTGTGTCAGGGCACTAGACTTGGCACCTTCACAGCTGGGGAAAAGACACCCCAGAAACTGGACAGGGGCCATGGAGAGGACCCTGGGAGCTGTGCTGGGGATTCTGTGGGTGCAGATTTGCTGTGAGTTGCTCTCACATAAGTTGCTTTAGGGATTCTGCAGAAACTTCAGCGCTGAAGGGGGAATGAGCCAACCCAAAGCTCCTGTGAAGGAATCACAATCACGTCCCCTGGGATACTTGACAGTGTAAGTGGAACCCCTCAGTGATTCCGGTTTTCTTCTGTTTCCAAGCAGGGGTGAGAGGAGGTGAGGTGGAGCAGAGTCCTCCAGTCCTGAGTCTCCATGAGGGAACCAGTTCTGCTCTGACCTGCAGATTTTTTACCTCCATGAGAAGTGTGCAGTGGTTCCGACAGAATCCCGGGGGCAGCCTCATCAATCTGTTTTTCCTGGCCTCAGGAACAAAGGAGAATGGGAGGTTAAAGTCAAGATTCGACTCCAAGGAGCGCTACTGCACCCTGAACATCAGCAATGCCCAGCTGGAGGACTCAGGCACCTACCTCTGTGCTGCAGAGACACAATGCTCCCTGCAAGCCAAAGCCTGCCCCCAAACTGCAGCTGGATGTGCAGTTACAGCCCGGAGGCTTTTCACAGATGTTGATTTATCAGATCTCCACCAATTACAAACACGTTGTGAAGAAACACAGAATTACCACAGCAGAAATTCACACTTAAATTCAGATTGACATGACACTGATTTGGAGAAGCTTAAATGTTCAGAAACATCAGCCAGCGTGATGAAAATCTACACTTTATTTTATCAAGTGTTTGTCCTAATGTCATGAGATAGAAACCCCTTTAAACATCCTTGAGTCATTTGTGTCTTTTCTCCAATTTGGAGGCTTTGAGCAACTGTTTCCATTCTTTGCTTAGAGAGGATGGGACAGCGCTTCCAGCTAATCTGTTCAGTACGAAGCTGATTAAAGAATTAAAATTTGAAGATCTAATAAACTAAGATGTAAGAACACATGATAAACAAATCTTATTAACACGTTAAGGCATCATTTCTACAATGTCTTGACATTTATAAAAATATAATTATTTAATTAAGAAATATAGCAAGTATTTTACATAAATGATTAGAGCCAAAAGATAAATGACAAACTAGAGATATACATTCACAATTTATAGCACAATAATATTTTATCATTTGAATCTACCAAAATATTTACATATCTGCAATGTAATACACATACAAAACTTCTCATTAAAATATAGTTTGGAAAAAAAAATCTGGAAACCACCTTGAGGTCACACAACAGAGGACTATATTATTATATAATAATTAAATACGATTAAAACAACAGCTGTTTTTCAAGGGTTGGCAGATTATATTTCACAATTGACAAAAACCCGGCCTGCCATTTGTGACTGTAAGGAACTGGAAGGCAGCCATTCTTCTTCCTTCATGAATTGTCTGTCTATTGCTGTTTTCACATTGAAACAGCAGCTGAGTGGTTACAACAGTGACTGTGTAGGCTAAAACATTTACTTTCTAGAGCTTCACTAATTATCAGAGCCCTTGTGATTCATTCAGTTTCATGCACATTGCAACTACATTAGTTTCATATATAGACGATTTGAGCTGTGCAGATAATAAGGGATTCCTAATTGTCACTAATATTTCTGTGCATTATAGGTGATGGCATCAAGAGGGACAGGATCCACAGTAGAAACTGTGACAGAAAGCAGTTCTTACAGGTCCGCCTTTATATGCTACTTGGCCATTTCCCTTTGCAGCTTTTAATATTCTTTTTTTTCTCTTTCTTTATTTTATTATGCATAAAATTACATTTTCTATCCGTATATATCCCTATTCAAGGTCCTTTCCCACTCCCACCCCCTCCAGTCACTCTCTCTTCTCCCCATCTCCCCATCTCCTCCCCAGCAAGGGCAGGAGGTCCCAAGGTCCCAATATTGCTCACTTCAGCATTCACTCCTGGCAGATCCAGTTTCCTCACCCCAACATCAAGACTGGGTCAGATGTTCCTCTAGAGGGAGTGGGATCCAAGATGCCAATCCAAAGTGTTTCAGATCCCAAGCTGTTCAGTGGTTGTGGTTTGCAGCTTGGGCATGCTTTGCTTTTTGCTTGTTTGTTTAGAGTCCACTAATGACTGAGTACATCCCCTGCTTATCTTTCTGAGTTTCTGATACCTCACTCAGGAGGATATTCTCCAAATCCATCCATTTGCCGGCAAATTTTAGAATATCATTTTTTATTAGTGCTGAGTAATCTCCATTGCGTAGATGTACCACAGTTTGTTAATCCATTCTTCAGTTGAGGGGAATCTAGGTTGCTTCCAGGTTCTTACTATTACAAATAACACTGCTATGAACATAGTTGAGCTAATGCCTTTGGAGTGTGACTGTGCATCTTTAGGGTATACACCCAGAAGTGGTATTGCTAGGTCCTTGGGGAGATTGATTCTCTGTTTTCTGAGAAACCGCCATACTGCATTCCAAAGTGGCTGAACAAGTTTACACACCCACCAACAATGGAGGAGTGTTCCCCTTGCTCCTCATCCTCTCCAGCATAGGCTGTCATCTGTGTCTTTTATCTTAGCCAATCTGACAAGTGTCAGGTGGTATCTCAAAGTTGTTTTGATTTGCATATTCTGATGGCTAAAGATATTGAGCACTTTTTCAAGTGCCTTTCAGCCATTCATAATTCTTCTGTGGAGAATTTCCTTTTTAGTTCTGAACCTCATTTTTTTATTGGGTTATTCAAGGTTTTGGGCTCAGTTTTCAGTTGATGATAGCTTCTTGATTAGGGATGGGAAATGATGCCTACTTTCTTCTCTCAGCCCTGGGGACCCCATCTGTATTGGACCTGTGTGGGCCCTTTTCATGAAGCCACCATCTCTATGATTTCATATGTGAGCCAGACTTACTGTGTCTGGAAGGTATTATTTCCTTAAATCCTTTCTTCTCCACTGGCTCTTATAATCTTTCTGCTTTCTCTTCTACAATATTCTCAGAATCTTCAGGGGAAAAATTAAATGTAGACATTCCATTTAGGACTGGGTATTCTATGGTTTCTCATTCCCTGGATATTTTTCAGTTGGGGAGTTGTGGAGTTATGTGCTTTTTCCAATCTACATCAAGTAGAATCTTCTTTGATGGTGTAGACATTGATGTATGGGTATAATATAAAGTCATTAGAAGTCATTATTTTGCTATGTAATTTTAGAAGGAAAATGATACCAGTTTTCCCGTAGGTCCATGGCTTATCTATTCTCAGGTTCTTGGCCAACAGAGCAGTATCAAGCATGGGTTCCATCTCACACAGTGAGCTTTGAATTCATTCAGAATGTGGTTAGTCACAACAATATCACTTGTGTCATTATCTCACCTATGGAGATCACCACTGTGGATCAAAAGATGTACAACTGCATTTGTGTTTACCTTTATTTCTGATATGTGTGTATATATATTTATATATATGCTTTGTTAGATTTAAATATAAAGAATTGGCTCAGTCATGTGTATAAATACCATTATTAATCTCTCAGCACATGCTTGATACAACATATGGTTGTTTCATGTGTCTGAGTCCCTCTCAGGTCAGAGCACATTTAAGCTGAGGCCTCAGTTGTTAAGGGTGCACCCACATGAGGTGGTAGTAGACCTCAGCTGCTGGTGAGTGTGCACAAGAGTCACTTCCTTGTATGACGATTGTGCAGAAGCACAGCATTTTCCTCAGTTGCTGAGTGGATGACTCAAGAGGTACAATTGTTACTGACAAAGAACACCCTGTTAGCTGTAGCTGATCCACTAGTCACTAAAATCTATACTGGATTTTAATTTAATCGGAAGAAAAATGAAGACATATGTTCCTGCTTTATTTATGTTTCTGTGACTCCAGCTAAATGGTGAGTTAAGAGCCACAGAATATTCAGTGGGCATTTCTGAGACATCCAGGAGGAACTCTATTTTATTGAAGTTTTCTCTAGCAACTGTAGAAAAAGAGGATTCTGGGAAGTGATGACCTGACAACATTTCTCTTTTCTCTACATCTTTTTCATAGGGAAGAGCCAAGGTGAGCAGGTGGAGCAGCATCCTTCCACCCTGAGTGTCCAGGAGGAAGACATCGCTGTCATCAACTGTACCTATGTAGACAGTACTTCATACAACTTCCTTTGGTATAAGCAAAGACCTGGAGAGCATCCTAAGCTCATTATTAACATTCACTCATCTCTGGAAAGACATGAGGACCAAAGATTAATAGTTTTATTGCATAAAAAGGCCAAACACTTCTCCCTGCATATCACAGACACCCAGCCTAGAGATTCAGCCATCTACTTCTGTGCCACAGACACACACTGCTCCCCAGGCACCTGCAGCCTGACCTCAAACCTGCCACAGGACCTGCAGCCCCATTCAAATGCTCCCAGGCATTCCAGTACAGCATTTGTCAGCTATTAGTTTGCAAATGTCAACTATAGTATAGAGATTAAGAAACAAAGTAAGTAGGTTAGCTTCAAGTCACTGAGACAATTCTGGACAGTTTTTCCTTTGTTTTAATATTTTTTAAATTGAAATACAATTTTGTCATTCCTTTCTCTGTTTTCGGCATGTGATGATTGTCACATAGAACCAGAATTCAATGTGCTGCAGTGAAGAGACTGTGGCACACTCAGCCCCAGTTGGGATATCTACATCCTAGACCTCCTCCCAAAGCTCAGAGGTCACTGAGGAAGAAGGGGTGAATAGACTGCAGTTGGGATAATACAAGAAAACTGATCTTTGGACTCAGTCAGGCAGCTGGACACATAAAATTGAGGAGACTTACAGCACACATAAGATTTGCAAAGAATCGAGTGAGATGCAATTTGATTGTGGAGTAAAAGTGCACATTTCCAACCTTAGTTCATGAGCTATGGGAAGTTGGTAGCTTCTGGGAGAGGGCATATGTTTTTTTAAAGGTGAATTCCCATAGACTACCCTCATCTGAATGCTAAACATCCGAGTGTAAATGGAGTAGCACATCCTGTAATGTAAACCTGATGTGTTTTATTTTTAAAAAGAGTGAACAAAACTGGGTAAATAGAGAAAAATGAATGGATCTGGCAGGACTGAAGGAAGAAGGTGAGCATAACAAAATTAATTGCATAACATTTTCTAAGAACTAATAAAATGAGAAAATAGATTTTGTGAGGGGAATGTGTGTTTCTTCTGTGTGTTTATTGTGTGAATCTTAATTTATGTGCATTTATCACACTAAATACCAAAATTGCACTATTGATTTCAGGCACCAACTAGAGACTTGAGATCTACCTCCTTTGAGTGAGGTTTCAGGTTTATTCACAATGTGTTGGGCAGACATCTGTGATGCAGTTTGAAGGGAAATCAGCAGAGGGCGCTGAATCCTCGGGTGTGGTTAATGTCTCATGCAGATGATTTCACATGACAGAGTGTCACTGTGTAGAAGGAGGTCCTGGTTTAAGAGTGAGAAGTTTCACTAAGGTCCTGCAGGAGACTTGCCCTATGATTTTTGTGAACTCAAGAACAAAGTGTCATTTTCTTCTGTGAACATGCTTCCTGACCCCTGCTCAGTGCTGGTGCTCCTCTTAATGCTTAGTAAGTTACATTTACTTTAAGTGTTGGTCATATAGTTTTCTTACAACTATGAAATTCTTTAGCCTTCTTATCACATAGCAATGGAATTTCTACTTATTGATTGATTGATAACTGATTGATTTTCAGAAAAGATCAATGGCGACTCAGTGACCCAGACAGAAGGCCCGGTTGCTGTCACAGAGGGTTTGCCCGTAATGATTAACTGCACCTATCAGACTACTTACTCAAGCACTTTCCTTTTGTGGTACGTGCAATATCCCAACGAAGCCCCTCGGCTCGTCCTGAGCAGCATCACAGACAACAAGAGGACTGAGCACCAAGGGTTCCACGCCACTCTCCAGAAGAGCAGCAGCTCCTTCCACTTGCAGAAGTCCTCAGTGCAGCTGACAGACTCTGGGCTGTACTACTGTGCTGTGAGTGACACAGTGAGGGCGACTGCAGGGGAAGCTGTACACAAACCAAGGTGCAGGAGCTGAGGGGAGGGGCCTGTGAGGGAGGGCTGTGTGCCTCCTCTAGGTGGGTTTGCCCAGCCTTCTGAAAACAGCAACAAATCTCACTTCAAGTCTAGGAAACTAGGAATTTGTGGATATTCTGTCTGACCGCAAAGGATGGAAGTCTTTGCTAGAGCCAACCTAGGCTTTGATTCCCCAAAATACTGTTCTCTCCCTAAGGGGAAGGTCTCTCACAAACCATCCAGGAAAATGATGGCATGTGATTTAACTGTACCAAGATGTCTTACAAAATTTAGTGATTTATATTATCCAGAATCTTTTGTTATTAGCTCAAAAATTTATGACCAAAATGAGGAACATATATCTAGTCTTTGAAAATGTTCTTCAGTCTCAGTCCACGAGTTATTTAGATCCTTCCTCTCCTTGGTCCATGTTACAGAGAGCTCAGCTTGTCCTTGGTCTCAGTTGCTGTTAGATTGGTGTGAAGATACACCATGAAAAAGACAATTTATGGGAAAAAAATTAATTTGGGCCTTGATTACAGTTCTAGCGGGTGCCTCCATGACCATCATGGTAGGGAGCATAGACAGGTAAGCATGTCTCTGGAGCAGTACTTGAGAGCTTCTCTCTGATTACAAGCAATAGACAGTGAAAGAAAAAGCCTGCCTTGAGCATGGAGATCCCAAAGCCTATCACCAGGGACATGCCTCATCTGACAAGGCCACGCCCACTGATCCTTCCTGCACATTCCACTCACTGGAACCAAGCATTCTGATTCTATGGGGTTATTCTTATTCAAATTACCATACACCCCAACAGTCTTCACTTAGTGAGGCTGCTCCAAAAATCGAGCTTTTGGAGTTTTGAAGATACTGCCATAAGAGACAGCTCCTCCTCTTTCCCACTTTCTATGTAGGAGTCATGCTAGTCATGAGGGACTCACCAGAAAACTGCCCCTTTATGCCCAAGCTCATAGGCCACTGAACTTTGCTTAAATCGTGAGGACATGATCACCTCACTAAATTGGAATTAGAGTTAGGGTCTCTGAAAATTCTTCTTAAATGTGGGAAAGGAAGCCAAGGTTTTATATGATCCATCTCCATTCTGGAAACAAAATCACGGTTTAAAGTAAACAGCTCTAATACTCACAGTTTTCTCTCTGTAAAGAAAGAAAATTCTGAAATCAAAGACCATGATGTCTCTCAAGAAAGACTCATGTTAGTGCACACAAAGAACAGCACAAAAGCGCACATCTGGGACTGGATGGAGTCTAGCAGAATGGTCATCAAAGGGACCAGAGTGACTTGATCCAGGAGGTGATGGGAACAGATGCAGTCTCACAGGCTAATAATGATGTGAACTCAGGAGTCCTGCAGAAGAGTGTGAAGAATGATCAGAGCAGTCAGAGAAATAGAACACTGCCAATAGAACCAACTGACTGCTACTCATGCAGGCTTGCAGAGATCAGGGAGCATATAAAGATCTGAACTAGGTCTGCTACATGTTTTTGGCTGAGTAAGTTGGTGTTTCAACAGTGGGAACAGGGACTGTATCTGACTCTTCTGCTTGCTTGTGGCACCCTTTTTCTAGTACTGCATTGCCTCATCCAGTCTTGGGATGATGGTAAGTGCTTGGTCTTATTGTAGCTGGTTATGCTATGTTTGGTTGATGTCACTGGAAGTTGTGCACTTTTCTGTGGGGAGACAGAATGGGGGTGGATGTGGGGGAAAGGGAAGGTGGGGAGAAACTTTGTGGGGAATAGAGCAAGGAGAAACTGACATCAGGATGTAATATTTGAGACAAAAAATTAAAAAGTCTGACAATAAAGTCATAGAACATATAATTACCACATCAGAGTAACTAGCCTATCTGCTTTATCTTACTGGATAAGGAGCAAAAATGAACTATCAAATTGCATTTCTGAATTTCCAGATCTACTTCTAGTGATAGTGACAGACTACTAGATGGTGATAGTACAGCATAGAATAGAATCTCTGATAAGAGTGCTTGTCAGGCCTGAAATGAATGCTACAGTTAATAATAATAATAATAATAATAATAATAATAATAATAATAATAAACCAGTAACAGGCATAGGAAACCTTCTTTCAATTGCTGGTCATGGGCTTCAAGAGTCTCCTTAAAATAAAATAGGCTATTTCCATTGATTTGATTAACTCACAGAACTTCTGAGTAAGACCTATTTGCTAAGAGCACTGCATACTTCAGACATAGGACTTGGAGGAGCTTACCCAGAAATGACCTCAAGACTAATAATTAAGAGCTAGCCTTCACAGTATATACGACATTACAAGGGAGAAAAGCAATAAATAATCCTACAGTCTTAACGACTATGAACCAAAACAATGACATCAGTGGCAAGATATTCACAAGATGCAATAGTAGCACTTTTATATTGGTAAAAACTAACACAGGTGTTATTGGACTTATTGTTTTATAAGGCCTGCTCAATAGGAAGGATATTAGGCCCAGTACTGTATAGCTAGTTAGCCACCCACAATGAAGAGAGCATAGATCTTAGAGGAGAACCTACTATGGCCACTTTCTTAAATCAATGTAGTTTCTAACAGTACTATAACCACTTGTAAACACACACACACACACACACACACACACACACACACACACACACAAGCATAGTTTTTACCCCCTTTCTACAAAGTTTCATTCTGAAGCAGAGGGAAGCTGCTCCAGCCAACAAGAAATGCAGAGACTAAGTTGCTGTAAGGTCTCCATTCCCAGGGAATACATCTAAAATCAGTTGCTACACCTAAGGCTCAGGGAACACCACATAAAAGTAGCAGAGAGGGACTGTAAGAACCAGAGGATCAGGACACCAGAAGGGAACATGACCTAAGGAAGAATACTTATCATTGCAGATGTGAATGCAAATGAGTACAAGCAATACAGTAATCAATATGGAGGTTCCTCTAAATGCTGAACAGACATCTACGACAAGATTTGGCTATTCCACTCTTTTAAATTTAATCAAGATTCAACATCTTTATACATAGGTACTTGTTCTCCTCTGTTCACTAGTACACTATTAATAATCACTAGGAATTGGAAACACTCCAGATGTCCAGCAACAAAATGCGTGAATTGTGAAAATATGATACATTTACATAGTAGGATATTATTCAACTCTTAATAAAAGTGACATTCTCAGTTAAATGGTTAGAGAAAGGAAATGTGGGAGAGGCTTTAGTAATACTAAAGGCATTTTTGAACAAAATGCTATGAAAACCCTCTGTTGTAGAAACTTCCTGAAACACATACTCCAAACAAAGTGGAGACTAGCAATAATCTGTGAGAATAAAAACACACTTAGAAGGCAGTTTGATGTGACCATTTAGCAAAATATTAATAGTAATCTCTAGGCTTTATGGCCTCTTGTGTGTAAAATTAGGTTCAAAAGTAAACATTTTGAAGACTGTACGTCATCAAATATCCCTCAACTATAATTTTCATTTTTCAGGTGATGATAAAGTGGCCATAAACATATTTTTGATTTGGCTAGGATGAAGGAGTTGAACATGTTCACACAGCCTATAATCTCCTTACTGTACATGTATATGTTGCCATATTTCACAGCCTTTAGCTAATGCTGCTTTACATTATGACTATTTGCTTATGATTCCATATTTCAACGTTATGTTGGTTTATTTCCAATATCTTTCCTGTGTTGGAATCTTTCTCTCTCCTCTTCCCTCCTCCCAGTGTTCTTCTCTGCTCTCTGCAGCCGCACTGTCACTCCAATCTGTCTGAAGAGGATTCTGCCCTTTGTGTTCTTCTTTTGGCACAAAATTGTCTCATTGAATGGGACCTGTTAACAGTCTCAATGACTTCATTTTGATTGACAACATACATACACACAGACAGATACAGAAACAAAGAGAGACTGAAAGTGACACACAGAGAGAGGACAGACACAGATATAGACAGACAGACACACACACAGAGAGAGAGAGAGAGAGAGAGAGAGAGAGAGAGAGAGAGAGAGAGAGAGAGAGAGAGAGAATTGCTTTAGTGGCATTGGGAGGCAATGCTCAGAACTCCTGCCCCCTGGTGTCCATGCATGGCATAGTCTCCTCCTCTAGGCAGGACTTGAATATGTCAGGTGACACTACTGAATTATGTTGTATTTTACAGATAAAGCAAAGGGACTGCACAGGTAACTAAGTCTCTCATCAGTCTGATGTATATTAAATTTTATCTGAGTTCATCCAAGTGAAGATTGTCCCTCAGGGTATTTTCCTGCATGCACAACCCCCTTACCTGTGTCTCTAGCACCATCAGTTGGCATGTTCTGTAATTGCAACCGTACAGAGAATGTAAAGTCCTAGACAATGCCTTTATTCCTATGGGATAGATCTTAGTTGCTATCTACTTGCTTTTCATTTTGCAAAGAAACATTTTGATTTTTCCTTCACTAGAATTATGACTCTGAGGATAAAAGTCATGAATAGCTGCCACTCAGGTTCAGACGTGCTGCTACAGATGCACAGATGCTGCCAGGAGCCTGAAGCACCACCTGGGCTCTGCATCCTCCTGAAGCATCAGCACCCCATAATTTTTCCCAAGGACACTGTCACAGAGCCGGTGGCAGGAGCTGTCAATGTATTCACTGATGGCTCGAAAACAGGAGTAGGTGCCTATATGGTGCAAGGCAAACAACCAGTTCAACATCAATTTACTCCTGGTACTTCTCAGGTAGTAGAACTTCAAATAGTATGTGAGGTATTTAAAGAATGCCATTTTGCCTTTAACTTGATATCTGACTCAGCCT
>PVIH01029335.1:0-13820 GCA_004025045.1 Sigmodon hispidus | reverse complement strand
TCCAGACTGTGGTCCCAACCCTCATGTCGTGACATCTCTGGTTTCCCAGCCTCCCATTGGTGACTTTGACCCTCAACATGACCTGATTAGAAACATCCAGTAACTCACTGGAATACAGATACAACTTTCATAAAAATGTATAATGGAAAACCCAGACCTTCCTCTCTGCAGACATGTGTGCGGGCATGTTCATAGACTATACATGTGTTCCTAGGCTTCCTTGAACCCTCACCTACAAGAGCCTGCCTACAAGAGGCCAGAGTTAAAACCTGATTTTCATAGACCTCTTACAATACATATCTAAAGCCTTATAACCAACAATTTTATGGTAAATGTCATGCCCTAACAATGTGTATATATTTGCAATAAACACAAGGTTTGCTTACTGCCATGCTCTATCCTGGAGTGTTTTTTGGCCCTTCTCTATATTTCTAACCTTGAAGTTCTTAAGAGCAGGCTCTGACGGTCATAAACAGGAAGTATAGGTAGCTCCATGTACACAGCTCATACGGGAGCCAGGACCACAGATTTCCATACTAATTCTACCCTGTCTGCTACTCTCCCTCAAAGGCTTTCTACATTCTTTTGTATTTCCCACCCCCTTTCCTCCCAGCTACCTGCATGGCAGAGATTCTGTATAAATATTGGCTGAAACAATAAAGCAGAGGAGGACTTGAACAGAGAGACTTGTCTTGTCCTTCTGTTCTTCGTGTTCCTGCCTTCCATTTGTTTCGTTCCTAGATTTAGGTCCACGCTGAAGACCCTGCTGACCGGGGCATTGAAGGTTGGTAAATATCCTTGACTTTTTCTCTTCTATTTTTTCTATAATTTATCTATTAAAAACATATAAACTTATTTTATAAAAATGTAGTTCAATATGTTGAATTTAATAAGTGTCATGATAATAACTTTCTTCTCAAATTTCTGGTCATTCAGCTTAAACCAATTTCTTGAAGATAGAATGGGTAAATATGGTATTATTTCATGTGACAGTATGTTTGTTATTAAACCAGTACCCACTGGATGCTAGATATTTATTCAAGTATCTGGATAAAATGGTGAAAGCTAACGAATTTACTAACTTAACAATTAAGTCAACATTTTAAATTATAATATCCTTAACTGCTATGAAGGAAACAGAGAATGCTATGAAGGTTCATAGCCCAGGTGAAAGGAGAAAATAACATTTTACTCAATTAAACAAAACATTGAATTATAATGAATCGATGTCTTCAGCCAAATGTGATACCTAGCATTGCACTGCAGAGGCTGAGATGAGAGGATCTTGAGAGAGATCCTATCTCAAACTCCCCAAATATGGGGTGTGTGTGTGTGTGTGAGAGAGAGAGAGAGAGAGTGTGTGTGTGTGTGAGTGTACAACAAGGGGGGAATCAAAGCCTTTAACATAGTCTACAATTATGAGTCTACAAATACACAGGATGAAGCAAACCAAAGTCTTTGACATATTTTGTAACTCTGAGTCATTTTTATAACTCAAATAATTTTGTAGTTTTCTCCAAATACATTGTTCAATTTTCATTGTTAAGGTTATTTGTAGCCATTTCATAACTACTGCTGTTATAATCTGACCTTGGGTTTATTATATTTTATAACTTGTTTTTAATGTTAGAAAACCAGGCTATTGATCTTTATGTAAGTACTTAGGTATCCAGCTTCTCTACCGAGTTCATTAATTCTTATATTTTTTTTCAGTGTTACTTAGGGTTTTCAGTAGCTATAATCTCATCTGTACAAAATAATAGCTTTATCCTGTGTAGTGTTACCTTTACTTATTTCCATTTTATTTTTATCAAGTTGGACAGAATGTCTAGAAAACTAAATGGCAATGGCCGTTATGAACACTTTGACCACACCTGACTTGATAAAAAGATCTTCATTAGCATCACATTTCATCTGATACTGGCTCATCCTGAAGCATGAAGTATGATATCAAGTTGTAAAAGTTACCAATGGTTGAGTGGGGGGAGCAACACAGAGGGGAAACAAATGGATATCGTGATAGAGGAAGCCATTGAGGGGTTAGAGAGAAACCTGGTGCTAGGGAAACACCCAAGAATCCACGAGATGATCCTGGCTAGGACTCCAAGCAATAGTTTAGAGGATGCCTAAACTGGCCTTTCCCTATAATCAAATGAAGGACCACCCTAATTGTCATTATAGAACCTTCATCCAGCAATTGATGGAGGCAAAAGCAGAGATCCACAGCAAAGCACCAGGTCAAGCTCCCAGTCTAGCTGAAGAGAAGGAAGAGAGATTATGAGCAAATGGATCAGGATCATGAGGAGGAGACCCACAGAGACAGCTGACTAAAGCTATTGGGAGCTCACTGACTCTGAAATGACAGCTAAAGAATCTTAATGGAGAGGAACTAAACTCTTCAAATGTAGATGACAGTCCAATGGCATGGGCAGTGTGTGGAGCCTCTTATAGTCAGACCAGAGTTTATTCCTAGTGCATGAACTGGCTTCTTGAAGCCCATTCCCTACAGAGGAGCACCTAACTCAGCCTTGATACTGGGGCAAGGAATTCAGACCTACCTTGGGAGTCCCTGCCCTCCCTGGGGAATGGATGAGTAGACGGGGTGGGGAGAGGCTAGGGGAGGCCTGGGAGGAGGTGAGGAAGGGGGAGCAGTAGTGGGTAGGGGGACAAACTTTTTTAAATAAATAAAAATAATAAAGTGAGAACACATAAAACTATAGTAAAATAAAAAGAAAAGAGGAAAAGTTACCACCTTTTTCTAATTTTAAGGAGCTTTTATTGGGAAAGATGTTGATTTTGCTCATTCCTGTAATCCCTATGTGTTTCCTTAGTGAGCTCTTACATAAGGTCATTATTCCTCAGCGTTATTAGCTGCAGCACTGGTCACATTTGAACCTGCCATTTGCAGGTTCTTTCTTTTCCCTGAGCCCTGGTAGCATCTTGCAGCCTTGGAGAGGAAGAACAGAAACAGAGTTTCAGACTCCAGTGGTGGGAGCTAGAGAGAGCTCTGGAGTTGAGAGTGTTTACTCCACAACCCTAAGGAGCAGAGTTTAGATCTCAGCACCCATGTACCAAGCCAGGCCTCACTGCAAATGCCTGCAACCCCAGCTCTGGGTAGAACAGAGACAAAAGGATCACCAGGGCGTGCTGGTTCCCAGACTAGCCAAGAAGATGCAAACCATAAGTGCAGGGAGAAACCCTGCTTCAAAGGAACAGGTAGGGAGTAGTGGAGGCAGACACCTGATGCTTCTGTTTTCCTGCTTGCTCTCTTCCTCACTGACAAAGTCCATTCCTTCATTGACATTAGACCCTACTTCTTCAGCATTCTGGTATATACTCCAGCCCAGCTGTGACCCCCAGCCTTGATGACCAGCCTTGAGACCAGCTACAACCCCCAGCCTTGATGAACCACTGGATTCTTGAACCTTCTGCTGGTAGACAGCCATTATTGTAGTAGCTAAACACAGCCTGTAAGCCATTCTAATAAATCCCCTCTATATATCCTGATTTGCGAATTGTGAGAGGCAATGGATTTGGGGACTCTGTATATAAAACTTTTAATTTGTAGAGAAATAAGGATAATGATGCTGGTTCACTGCTCCTACCATCTCTAGATGAACTGACAAAGAAAAAGAATTCTCTCCATGATAAAATTAACAAATTTCTGGCATCTCAGAATATGGTGAAGGAGAACAATAAACTCAGTGTGCATAAACAATCTAAGGATTTCTAAGTGCCTTAGTTAGATTTACTATTGCTGTGATGAAACACAAAGGCCAAAAGCATCTTGGGGAGGAAAGGGTTTATTTGGCTTGCACACATTGTAATCCATAGTCAGGATAGGAACTCAAACAGGGCCAGAACCTAAAGTCAGGAGCTGATGCAGAGGCCATGAAGAGTGCTGCTTAGTGGCTTGTTCCTCATAGCTTGCTCAGCCTGCTTTCTTCTAGAGCCCAGAGTTAGCAGTCCAGGATGGCATTATCCATGATCGACTAGACCTTCTCCCACCAATCACTAACTAAGAAAACACCCTATAGACTTGCCTAATCTTATGAGGCATTTTCTTAATTGAAGTCCTTCCCTTGAAGATGATTTTAACTTATGTCAAGCTGACATAAAACTATCCAGCACAGCCCTGGAAGAGAATCTTCTCTCCAGTAGCCACTCAAGTTGAGGAAAACCAAACTGAAGCCCTCATTATAAGACTAACTAAAGTGCAAAGGAAGTTCAAGACCCAGGGAGGGTGTTGGCAGTTAAAGGACTGACATTAATTGGTAAGGAATAGGATCCTGTAACTTGGGATGGCGATGTGTGGGAGGACCCTATTGAGGCCAAAAACTTTGAACCCTCAGATTCTCAAGGGTTTATCTCACCCAAGGAAGTAGCTTCTCCACCCTCAGCAGATGATACACTGACACCAAGTCACTTGAAATAATTGCCTTTTCTGTTTTTAACTGAGTAAATTAATCCTTGTCTGTTAAGACAGCCCTACTTTTCCCTGAAGAAGACGCCAGGCAAGACAATAGTGGTTTCCCTCAGGACCCATCAATAATTTGCCTCTAGATCTATAACCAGAAATAAGTCAAAACAGGTTCCCAGAGAGGAGGTAGAAAGTGTAGTCCAAGAGGAGGTTCACCACACCACTAAGGAGCATAATGGGTTTGGTAATTCATTCAAGCAGAAGTCTGGGAATATATGTTGATAAATTTTTAAGGTGTGGGATAATGGTAGAAAGAACATAAAACTTGGTCAGGCTGACTTTATTGATATGGGCACACTAAGTAGAGATTCTAGGTTTAATATGGAAACTCACACAGTTAAACAAGGTGTCAAAAGTTTGTTTGAATGGTTGGCTGAAACATTTGTCAAAAATGGCCTACTGAGGAGATAGAGATGCTTGGCTCAGTTGCTGATGAAGTGATTTTTAAGGCTCAGGCAAATTGCAAATACTGGAGTGGGTAGGCTGCGTGAAGCCCAATCCTCCACAATGGGAAGGCCCAGAAGACACGCCCTTCACTAGGCCTATAAAAACAAACTGGTGAGAGAGAGATGGGCCAGTACACTTGTACAGCTTTGCCTCACTCTTCCTTGTACCAAACCTTCGGGCTGGAGATACTGCTGCTCAGTTGGATGAACTAAATCCAGGGGGTTTAATTTGGTCCCAAAGTAAGCTAGAGACAATTGGCAGCACAGAATCACCAAAGGCCAGTGATTGTAGTTATTGTAATGGGCAGCATAGACAAAGCAGGACCCACAATGGCCTGATCCACAATGGGCAAGCACAGGCAAAGTGATTTTTATGGTGACATGATTTATATGGATCTTTGGTACTGCCTAACCAATAATGGTGTTTCCAGACATAAAATAGATAAGAAGCCTACTATATTTTTGTTTAATGTGTATAAGCAGAAAAATTCTCAAACAAATAAAACAAAGACTCCACTGGATCGTGGCAAAAGAAAATCTTAGCCCATAAACCACTTTCCAGACTTGAGCCAGTTTGCAGAACCAGAACCCCTTGAATGAAGAGATGACCAGGTTCCTATGAGAAAAGACCTTGATAAAAATGCCTGAAAGTTTTACTGTTAGCCTTTCTCCAGTCCTTCACCACCAGGAACTATGGCCTTTCACAAGGGTGACTGTACACCAGAGGAAAGAAAAACATCAGAAATTCTGGGGTTTTTCAGCTGGTTCTAAATTGACACTCATTCCAAGAGTCCCCAAGAAAAACTGTGGTCCTCCAGTTAGAGTAAGGGCTTATGAAGGCCAAGTAATAAATGGAATTTTGACTAAATCCTGACTCACAGGTCCAGTGGGCCCAAAATTCATCCCATGGCTACTTCCTCAGACGTATAATATATATTGAGATAAATATACAAAGAAATTGACAGGATGGTTGCATCAATTCCCTCCCCAGGGAAAAGGCTAAATGCAAGCCTTAGAGTTGCCTCTGCCAAAGAAAATAGTGAATCAAAACCAGTATTGCATCCTAGGAGGAACTGCAGAAATTAGTGCCATCGTCAAGAAGTTGATAGATTCAGGGATGGTGGTCCTCTCCACATCTTCCTTTAACTCTCCTATCCAGCCAGTACAGAAGACAGATGGACTGTGGGGAATGACAGCTGACTATCAGAAACTCCATCAAGTAGTGACTCCAATTGCAGCTGCTGTACCAGATGTGGTGTGTGAATCTACTCAAGGAAGGACATCTCCTGCTACATGATATGCAGCTAGTGATCTAGCAAACATCTTTTTCTTGATACCTGTCCATTAGGACCACCTGAAACAATTTGCTTTCAGCTGACAGGGACAGCAGCCTACCTTTATAGCTTTACCTCAATTTTGGAAAGATATTACTTTCTAGCCCCATGTCACCACTTGGTTTTTACCTGTCTTTCCAAAAAACATCACATTGCTCCGCTATGTGGATGCCATTATGTTGATCAGACCAAGAAAGCAGGAGGCAGCAGCCACTTCAGTCTTAGAAACATATATGGACACCAGAGGATGGGAAATAAATCCAACAAAATATTCAGGGCCCTTCTACCTCAGTGGAATTCTTAGAAGCCTAGTGGTATGAGGAATGCAGACATATTCCTTCTAAGGTGAAGGATAAGTTATTGTATCTGGCACCATCCACACACCATTTAGTGGGTCTATTTTGATTCTGGAGACAGCACATTTCTCACTTGTATGTGTTACTCCAGCCCACACACAGAGTGACTCAGAAAGCTGCTAGGTTTGTGTGGAGCCTGGAACAGGAGAAGGCTCTTCAGCAGGTCCAGGTTGCTGTGCAGCTCTACCACTTGGACCATATGACCCAGCAGACCCAATGGAACTTGAGGTGTCAGTGGCCAATGGGGCTGCTCTTTGGATGCTTTGACAGGTCCCTATAGGTGAATTAGAGAAGAGACCTTTGGTATTTTGGACTAAGGCTCTACCATAATCTACAGACAACATGTCTCCTTTTGAGAGAGCTCTTGGCCTGCTATTGGGCCTTAGTGGGAACTGAACATTTGACATTGTACCACCAAGTTACCATGCCCATTATGAGCTGGGTATTATCTGACCCATTAAGTCATAAAGTAGGATGTACATAGAAACAATCGATTATTAAATGGAAATAATAGATACATGATCAGGCCCAAATAGGTTCTGAAGGCACATGTGAGTTAAATGAAGCTATTACTCAAATGCCTATGGTTTCTACTCCTGTTACAAAGCCATCTCCTGCCAAGCATGCACCTATAGCCTCAGTGGGTGAGCCCTCAAATCAGTTGACTGACCAAGAGAAAACCAGGGCCTAGCTTACTGATGGTTCTCCATGTTCTGCAGGCACCAATCATCAGAAGTGAACAGCTGCAACATCAACCTCTCTCTGGGGTGATGCGAAAAGATACCAGCGAAGGGAAACCTTCACAATGGGCAAGAACTAAAGTCCATATGTGTTTTTGAAAGAAGTGACCAGATGTGCTATTTTTCACTGATTTATGTGCTATGGTCAATGTATTGCCTAGATAGTCGGGGACTTAGAGATGATTAGGAAGTGCTGAGAAAGAGGTCTGTGGAAGTATATGGATAGATATTTCCAAATGAGCGATGGATGTAAAGATCAATGTGCTCCATGTAAATGTTCATCAGAAAATGGCTTCAGCTGATGAGGAATTCAATAATCAAGACCCATTCTGAGGTCAGCCTCTTTTTCCAGTCACCCTGTCCCTACTCAAAAGCAAAGTGGCCATGGTAGCAGAGATGAAGGTTATGCATGGGCTTGACAACATGAGCTGCCCAAGGAGGCTGGTCTGGATATAGCTGCTGCTGAGTGCCAGATCTGCCAGCCACAGAGAACAACACTGAACCACTTTCTCCATGGAAAGGACAACATGTTGTTCTTTTTTGGAGTAGATACTTATTCTGGTTATGGCTTTGCCCTTTCTGCACTTAATGCTTCTGTCAAAGCTACCATCACTGAACTTACAAAAAACCTTATTCACCATCATGGTATTCTACACAGTATTGCTTCTGACTAAGAAACTCAGTTTGAAGCCAGAGAGAAGTGCAACTGTGGGTCCGTGACAAAATCCACCGACCTTACCATGCTTTCCACTATCAGCTAGCCTGATATAAGGAATGTAATGGTCACAGCACCAATGAGGTGGCTGAGGCAGGGGTCTCTAGAAAGTGGTATATCCTTCGGATAAGTGTCCAATATTTGGTACTGTTTCTCTCATAGTTAGGATCCATCCAGGAATCAAGGGATGAAAAGGGGGATATTTCCACTTGCTATCTCCCCTAGTGACCCACTAGAAAATTTTTGCTTCCTCTTTCTGCAAACTTAGTTCTGCTGGCTTAGCACTTTGAGTTTGGAGCAAGGTGGGAAGGCATGACTGGGTTCTCCTGCCAGAAGCCCCAAGAAACATTATACTAAACTGGAAGCTTAGACATCCTCCTGGACTTCTGATGTCCTTAAGTTAGCAGGCTAAGAAGGTTTGATTAGAAAAGATGATTGATCCAGATTACCAAGGAGAAAATTGGATTGCTTCTCTTCAATGGAGGTAAAAAGATTATGTGTTGAGTACAGGAGGATGCTTTAAGGTATCTCTTGGTGCTGCTGTGCCCTGTGATTAAAGTTTGGGAGAAACTACAACAGCCTCATCCAGGCAGGATGACAAAGGAAACAGACCCATTAGGAATGAAGGTATGGGTCACTCCCCCAGGAAAAGAGCCAGGACCAGATGATGTCCTTGCCAAAGGTAGAGGAAATACAGAATCGGTCATGGAGGAGGACAGTTATGAATACAAGCCAAGGTGATATGACCAGCTACAAAGCAAAGATTATAACTGACTAGTGTTTCTGTTACATATTCTTTTTTTTTCCTTTTGGTTTTTCAAGAAAGAATTTCTCTGTGTAACAGCCCTGACATTCTAGAACTTGCTCTGTAAATGAGGCTGGCCTTAAGCTCACAGAGATCCACCTACCTCTGCCTCTCAAGTTCTGGGAATAAAGGTGTGTGCCACCAACACTGGTTGTATTTTCTTAAGACTGTATTTGTATATCTATTTGTGTTTCTTTCAGTTACTTAGCATGTGATGTAACATCAACTAAGAAAATATCAGTGATTATCATACTTAAGTTTTGAGGTACTGAAAAATGTCCCTCAAGGGACATAGCCATATATTCTAAAAAAATTTTAATATGTTTGCAGTTGTATAAGAGATAGCTATAGTGTGTTAAAGTATGTGTAACTACGACCTGGTTATTGTTTTCCTTTGGAAATTAAACATGACATGGGGACATGATTGTGTGACAAGTTGACAAAGGGTGGACTGGTGATAGTGATCCTTGGTTGTCAACTTGACTACATCTGGAATTAACTTAAACTCAAGTGTCTAGGTATACCTATAATAGCTCTTTTTCTTAAATAAATCATTTGAAGTGGGAAAATCCACTTTTAATCCAGATCTTTTGAGGTGGGAAGATCCACCCTTAATGTGGGCTACAGCTTCTGGTGGCAGCCTATATAAAGGACACAGAAGTTTTGCTCTGAACCTACTTTCTTTTGTCCATTCCTGCCCTGGCATTGGAGCATATTCTTAGGATTCTGACATATATGAAGGCCAGCTGAGGCATCCAGTCTTGTGGACTGAACAACTACTGGATCTTTGGACCTTCTGTTAGTAGACAGTCATTGTTGGACTAGCTGGACCACAGCCTATAAGCCACTCTAATGCCCAACTCCTCTATATAGAGATATATAGACAGACAGACAGACAGATAGATGGATGATAAATGATAAATACAGATTTATTCTATAAGTTCTCTGCTTATAGAAAACACCAACTAATACAAAATATGACTCTACTTTGTCATATACTCTAAGAGAATAGCATGTGTTTGATTCCCCATCATTCTACTCATTCCTGAAATGACTCCAAAACATAGAGGTTTTCAGAACAGAAAATGGGATTCCCATGCTAGAAGAGAAATCCCCAAAGAGCGTGCATGATCAGGCCTGCAGGAGACAAGCATGCTCCTTTAGCCAGCTCTGGGGCCCTCCAGCCATTCTCCTCCATGTGACTCAGGGTGAGGAGGGTATGGAAATCCACTCTTGGGATGACTTCCTTTTCATCTTCCTCAAGAGCTAAAGAATCCTCAGGTCTACATGCTTTGGAGTTTACAGAAAACTGTTTTTTGTTTGCTTGTTTGTTTTTGTACTAGATCCTCAACTGACCACATAATCCAGGATCTGCTCCTCGAATAGCCTAGGAGAGAATGGCTCAAATGACAGTATGGCTTTGTTTGTTTTTAGGACTTTGTAAAGAAAAGCTCAAGCCTTTTGTTTAAAATATGAAATCTGGGTCAGGGGATGCAGCTCAGTGGCATATGCAAGGCCGTGGTATGTGTGAGATCCTGGGTTCTATCCTAGGGATCAGAAAGAAAAGAGAGATCTTTCAAACTTCCATTTTTATTTATATCTACTCATATGGAATAAGGAAGTATAAATTTTTTTCTGGCTTAAAAGAAAACACCAACAATGATGTCTTTTAGAAAATAGAGATTAAATTCAATTTTAATTTATTAACAGGACAACTAATTATTCAGGGAGAAAAACAGTAATAATCACAGAGCTTTTTCTTTACAAGTCTCTTGCTTTTGGCGGCTCCACCTAAAAACAGTAGATTTGTAATTCAGAATACCATCAGGAAAGCAGAGAAATTGATTTTTATCTCGTTGAGATTATTTAAATCAGCAATGGACAGGCTGCATCATTTCCTAACTAAGCAATATAATTTCAAGAATAGGCTAGAAACTGAAGACTTAGAATCTGAGAAGAGAAATAATAGCATAGAAGTATTGACTAATGAGTTGTAGGGTGAGCAATGGTTTTCATCTCTGTACTTAAAAGCAATTCTATTTTTTATTTATGTTCTCAAAGAATATCATGGAAGACACAGTTCTGAACCACAGCAACATGCTTTAAGCTCATCCTTCCCTTCATCCCTATCTTGATCACACACCTTGTTGACCAAACCTGTCTGCCTTACTTCCAGCTTTTAGCTAATGCTCCTCTGATAACTTGTCCTTGTCCTGGAGATTCTCCCATCCCCACTCCTGGAAACATTTTTCTTTCTTACTCTAAAATCATTTTCCTCTCTGATGAAAATGTTCTGGAATTTCCTGTGCACTGTCTGGGAAGATCCAGCGGTTGTAAAGGAAGTCTTAGGGGCTCTTCTTCATGGCCAGGGAATGTGGAAGAGCCCATAAATATCAAATTTTTACTTTATCACTTGTCATCAGTGTAGAATATTTAATCAAGATATGACCATAAGAAACTCCAAAATCTACGTGGCACACTTTTTTCCAGACCTGGGTTGTAGGGAATGATGGAGAGAGGTGCTGGATGCAGAAAAGCAAGGCTGTCATTCTGCAGGGGGCTTTCCAAGTCCTCCACCTCTCCATGAGAACCCTTTCTTCATGCCTGCTTCCCGTTCTCTTGAGCCCTGTTCTTAGTTTACTTGTATATTTTGTTGACTTTCTCTCCACCACCTCCTGATACTTCTACTGCTACCACACTAGTCCAAGCCATGAACGATTCCTAGGGACTGTTGCCATGGCAAACCCATCGTTTCTTATACACTTTGTAAAAAACTGGCAACATCTGATGTCTTGAAGTAACATTAATATCTTACACTTCTTCAAGCCTGGATCTCACTGAGCTAAAACCAAAGAATTAGCAGGGCTGGTTCCTTTCTGGAGCCTCCACAGAAAAATTCACCTCCTGCCTTCTATCTCAAAGCCCACAAGGGCTGGGAAGGCCTTCCTACAGCTACATCCCTTTGCCTCTCTCTTTCTCTTCCCTTAAAGGACTCATGTGATAATTTCGGTCCCCCACCGCCACCCCAGTAACACAGCATTGCTTCTCTATCTTCTGAATAGCTAACAATGACAATTCCATCTACAACTTTAATTTTTCTTCATCACATAAAATAGCATTTCTGCACCTTCTAAAAGTTACTGGCATCTTTGGTGGGGTATTGTTTTGCCTACCATGCCCCCCAAGTCTCTCCCAGCTTCTACCTTTGCCTCCTTACTCAGTAGCAACATGAGCCCATGTTAGACCACTTACCACAGCACCCTGATGTACTCAACACCCTCCTCTCACACAGCTGCAGCTCTGTAAATATGTTTGCAGATAGTGGATATTCCTGTTCTGCCTGGGTCATCCCCACTGCGTGATGGACACTCGGGCTGCAGTCAGTCAGTTGGATGATGTATGGAGGCTATCTTTGGCTATATCCAGGAGTAGGGATGCTCCTATGTAGTCTGCATTATCTTTGCCTCTGCCCTTTGGTATAGGTTAAGCTTCACAATTTATAGCTCTGTAGCTCAGAGAAACTGGGATGAAGTCACCTGGACCTCAAAAGCTTGAAAACAAATGCTCTAAGAAGTGCTTAGCTTCATGGAGCTCTAATGTGGTTAAACATGATAAACATTAGGCAATACTTGAGAAGCCTCAGAGCAAGTCTAAAAATTATACTTACCTTGTTTTCTGTTTTGTATATCCACTTATCCCAACCAGCATTGATTATAAAAACTGATCTAAAAGCTTGTTGCTAACCCATGCCCATTCTTCCCTTAGATTCAAGCACCCAGGATGCTCAGAACATATCTCACTGTGTACTCTTGCCCAGGGTGTCAGATGGCAGTCCCATGCTTAAGAGATGGGTCATGCCAGCTAGCCTGAGAAAAGGGGCCAGAGATAAGGAGTGTCATTTCTTTCTAGGACTCGGGGTCACCTGGGTCAAGTCAACAATTCTCTATATCCCAGGATTCCCCTACTTTACCTCCTGAAGTGGGCAGGAACTTACTGTGTAGCTATGGCTAGCTTTGAACCTGTCTCTGCCTCCTAAGTACTGTGATTAATGTCATGCTCTACTATACCTGACCTTCTACTTTATCTCTTAATGGGACAGAATGAAAATGAGCAGGGAATTAGCCTAGTCCTCCATATACAGAGTTGGACATGCAATAAAGACACAAGAGATTAGTCACATGAGTGTCTAGTAGAGCAAACACCTGTCATGTTACGGATTTGAAGAACGTTACCTGACCGTAATACATGTGTTATTGTTAGTAAAAGTTGCTGAGAAATACTTTGGCACCCTCACTTCTTATACCATTGTTTTCCTCTGTGCTGGAGGGCAGTGACAGGAGAGGAGGCTTAGGCTAGGTTTCTGCTTTGCTGGCCAGGAATCAGAAGGACAAGACCATGCCAAGAACTAAGAATGTGCAAAGAGTCAGAGCCAGGGAAACCTGGGACCCAAAGCCAGGGCCAGATGCCACTGGTAGGTGAGAAAGGAAGTAACAGGTTAAGAACTACGAATAATCCAGAGCAGAAAAGATGTTAACTTAGAGAAATCAAAGAAGATCCTGAGAAGATGTCTGAAACAATGCCAGCTGAGTACAGCCATCGTTAACCACCAGAAAGCAAAAAAGTTAGGGCTTATAAATTATATTATAGGATAGCAGTTCTCGCAGTAAGGTCCTGATGACTAGTTGGTAACTCCTGAGAACCAGAAGCATCAATGCTTAGATTGTGCCCCTGGTTTACTGAAAATGAAGCCAAACATGCCCAAGCGGCAAACCACAACCACCAAACAGCTTGGGATCAGAAACACCCTGGACTGACCCTTCAAACCCCAGTCCAACTATAGGAACACCTGACTCACTCTTGAGGGAGGGGGGAAAGAACTGGATTTGGCCAGAAGTGGAGACTGATCTAAGCATTATTGGGTCAGTGGGACCATAGGACTGTCTG
>PVIH01029334.1:0-13821 GCA_004025045.1 Sigmodon hispidus | reverse complement strand
CCCCCAGCCCCTCACTGGGGATCCTAGGCAGGCTCCACCCTGAGCCACGCCCCCAGCCCTCACTGAGGATCCTAGGCTCCACCCTGAGCCACGCCCCCAGCCCTCACTGAGGATCCTAGGCTCCACCCTGAGCCACGCCCCCAGCCCCTCACTGAGGATCCTAGGCAGGCTCCACCCTGAGCCACGCCCCAGTGTTGAGTGGTCTTGGGGGTGCCCCAGTTCCTTTGAGACAGCTCAGGGTCGGAAGCCTAGAGAGCACTGCGGAGCTATGGCAGGTGTGTAAGCACATGAGCGGTCCGAGACTGTTCGATGCCCTTTGGCTGCCACTCAGAGGAGAGGTTCCGAGCAGACACAGGCGTTGGACATTTGTCTTCAGCCCCTCGGCTGCCGCCCACTTTGCAGAGGCAGACAGTGCTGAGCGCTTGCCAGGTCTGGGAAACGGGCCAGTGGCTGGCTCTGTGTTAGCCCCAGATAATGGCCTGGGCGGCAGTGCCTGGTGCAGCCTCACCCGAGGATCCCTAGCAGGGGCAGGTGGGCTCAGTGGGAGCTGTGTATGGAGCCCTCATTATTACCCAGAAGGCCTTTGTGTTTAGCAGAGTGCCAAACACATCTCAGCCACAAAGCTGTTATGTGGCAGTCACTACCATCGCCCCCATTTTTAATATGAGAGAACTATGGTCGGGGGTGGGGGTGGTGTGTGCGGCCACCACCCAAAATAGCCCAGTGCCTTTTAGTTGGGAGAGACACTATATACTCCTGGTGGGGTGGAGGGCCAAACTGTGACCCTGTGGGGAGGCTGGAACCTTGAGCAGCCGTGGGGCCATGGAATGTGTGGAAGCTGCTGCTAACAAGGGGGCTGGGGTGAGGACAGGGACGGGGGACATGAGGCTGACCTGGGTTTGTCTCACTCTTGGCTTTGGCTGGGAAAGTGCTTGCATCCATGTAGAAAGCTGGCATGGCAGGGCAGGTCTATAACCCCAGCACGGGGGAGGCAGAGGCAGGAGGATCTCGGGTTCAGTAAGACTCTGACATGTGCCCGAGAGAAAGCACAGCTGCTTATCCAGTGAGGTCTCCGCCCTTCTCTGTTGCTAGGCAACTTTGATGCCTGTCTCTGCCTTCCACATTTCCTTTCTCTTCCCTTACAGGGAGACAAAAACCATGGCTTTGAGGTCCTCTACCATTGCGTGAAGCAGGGTCCCGTGGCCACCAAGGAACTGGCCGACTTCATTAGGGAAAGGTGAGGGCTCTGGCTCCCTGCATTCTTACTGAGGCTCAGGGAAGGGTAGAGGGTGCAGGTCTCCTGGGCTTCTGGGAATCAAATGACCTAAGCACTTCAAGCCCTTCAACCCCAAGGTCCATTTCTGCTCCTTCTGCTTATTTTCTATTGTGAACTTATCGGTGTAGAGGGGGTGATGCTCATGACGCACACGTGAAGGGCGGAGAGCACCTTAGCTGGGTTGATTATCTCCCACCACGTGTGTTTTTGAAGTTGAACATGGGTCATCGGGCTTGGCCACAAGCCCTTTATCCACTGAACCATCTCACCAGCCAGTGTGTGCCTTTTCTTTTCTTTTTTAAAAAACTTTATTTATTATTTATTTATTTATTTATTTGCCTTGGTGTTTGCCTGGAACTGGAACTACAGACAGTTGTTAGCTGCCATGTGGGTGCTGGGAATCGAACCCGGGTCCTCTGGAAGAGCAGAGGGTGCTCTTAACCCCTGAGCCATCTCTCCAGCCCCCAGTGTGTGCCTTTCCAACCATGTCCCGGGGGTCTGATGTCTCCTCTCCTAAAAATAAAATTATATGCTCACAGGAGGGAGTTGATACTGAGTGAGCATCAGAAGTGGAAGCGTGTGATGCAGGCGTGATGGTGCACTCCCATCACCCGAGCACTGGGGAAAGTTGAAGAATTACCATGTGTTTAAGACTAGCCTAAGCCACATATCTAGACCCTGTCTTAAAAATACTAACATTTAAAAAAATTAAGGAAAAATACAATTATAAATCAGTTTTCAAAACTCTGTTTTGAGGGTAAGATGCAGAGATAGAGAAACAGGCAGAGAAAGGCCTCTGTCAGGGTATCCGAATCTGCCTGTCTTTGCCCCTTCTCTGATCCAGGGCCAGCATTGAAGAGACATACTCGAAGGCCATGGCCAAGCTGTCCAAGCTGGCCAGCAACGGGACCCCCATGGGGTGAGTGCAGCTGGATGGGGGGCAGAGCCTAGTGACCCAACATCTGCCAAGTTCCCTATCAGCAACGACAGCTGTGCTGTTTGAGGGTCCCTGGGGATATCAGTCGCACTGGACTCTGCCTGTCCTCAGGACCTTTGCCCCGCTTTGGGAGGTCTTCCGTGTGTCCTCGGACAAGCTGGCGCTGTGTCACCTGGAGCTGACCCGCAAGCTTCACGATCTCCTCAAGGACGTGCTGCGCTACAGTGAGGACCAGCTCAAGGCCCACAAGAAGGTAGCAGACCATCTTGGCAGGTCTGCAGGGATGCTGGGGTTACAGGCTGGCAGCTTACAGGCTGTCTGTCACTCTGCCCCCAGCCACACACCTTCCCTGCTTTTCCATACCCGCAGTGCAAGGAAGAAGTTCTGGGCACTGTGGATGCTGTGCAGGTGTTGGCCAGCATGGGTCAGCTCCTGCCAAAGTCTCGGGAGAATTACCTGAGCCGCTGCATGGATCTGGAGCGGCTGCGCAGAGAGAACGCCAGTCAGAAGGAGATGGACAAGGTCTGTTGGTCTCCTGAGCATGCCACACGGCGGCCATCTCCCATGGCTATGGCAGGGTGGTAAAGCCACCTGACCGTCCCCATGGAGACTCACACAGTCCCTGTCTATGATTCCCAGGCAGAAACCAAGAGCAAGAAGGCAGCCGACAGTCTGCGGCGCTCCGTGGAGAAGTACAACTCTGCCCGGGCCGACTTTGAGACCAAGATGCTAGACTCCGCCCTGGTGAGAACTGAGAAGGGCTGATCCCCACGCTTCCTGTGGGGTGCCCTGCTCTCTACTTCAGCCCCAGGGACCGGGGCAGGAGGATGAGGAGTTCAAGGTCATTCTGGGCTACATATCAAATATAAGGCGAGCCTTGGCATTCTGAGAAAAAGTAGAAATTTTCATTTAAACAGATCTACTTATGGATTTGTAGTTGGAATTGAAGTTAAAACATCCTTAAAATATATAGGCTGGTTTAATTTAGCAATTTCCCTGTGGTCCTCAGCAGTGTTTGCCTTCATCAGCATTCAAAAAATTCAAAGTGAACAAAATACCGTGTAGGATCCAGACCTTGCACTTTATATATATGTGTGTATATATTAATATATATATTACTTTACTCTCTCTTACTTTATTATTTTTTTCAAAGAACAGTTTCTTTTTTTTTAAACACTTTTATTTATTTATAATTATTTGCCTTGGTGTTTGCCTGGAACTGGAACTACAGACAGTTGTTAGCTGCCATGTGGGTGCTGGGAATCGAACTCAGGTCCTCTGGAAGAGCAGACGGTGCTCTTAATCGCTGAGCCATCTCTCCAGCCCCTTATTTTATTATTTTTAAACACCTTTTTTCCTATGACTGCCTGTACCCATTTTCCTCCCCTTTCTTCAGCATCTAAGCACATTTCCAAGCATATTGTATCTGTTCAGAGGTCTTTTTGGTCTGGGCTTGGCTTTTTATGTGGCTCTCTGGCTGCATGAGCCAAGTCCTAATCAGCCAGGCTACCTGTGAGGGACTCTGCTTAGCACAAGGAGATGGCGGCTGGTTTTACCTTCTAGGGTCCAGTAGGCTACCATACCGGTTCTGGGCAGAAGCAGCTGCTTGCCATCCTGGGGCTCTGGCTGAGTTCCCGCCCCAGCTCTGGGAAGTTGGTGGGTCCACACTACAGCAGCTGTTTCTATTTAAGCCCCTTGACAGGTAGCTCGCCAGCTGCTCTGCGCATAAATACACGTGCCAAATATCGCAAGTCTTTTTTATCAGACTTTCTTTTGACTACCAGCCCCCAAATAATAACACCAAGACTTATTCTTAATTATGAAGGCTTGACCTTAGCTTAGGTGTGCCCAGAAATCTCTTACAACGTAAATTGGCCCATTTCTATTAATCTATGGTCTTATTTTTTACCTCTCTGTTCGGGATGTCGACTCCCTCCGTTTCTCGCTGGCAAATCCTGACTCCTTCCTCTCTCTGCCCAGAATTCCCGCCTGTCCTCTCCGGCCTAGCTATTGGCCATTCAGGTCTTTATTAAGCCAATCAGGTGCCTTAGACAGTTGAGGCAAAACAGACGCATCTTCATGCAGTGTAAACAAATATTCTGCAACTTGGATTTGCTACAGCGATAATATCTTTGGTGGGTGGTGGGTGCAGGAGTCAGGCATGGCTGAATCTAGGTGTTTAAGTGACGTCATTAGGATGTCTGTGCCGCTGGTCGTTGGTTTCTAGGGACCTCACTCCTAGGCTGACAGAAGACACGCTGGGGCATTTGTGTGTCTGCAAAGAGTAGTTGTGTCTCTAATCCAGCAAGGCTATTTTTCTTTTTTGAGACAGGGCTTACTATGTAGACTAGGCTGGTCTCGAACTCGTAGATCCTCCTGCCTTTGTCAATACTGGAATCAAAGGCCAGCACATAGGTGGGTGATTTTGGGGGGAGTGTGTGTGTGGGGGGGACGAGCAGCAAAAATCTGAAGGCAGAATCTCATTGGTGCTCCCCTAAGCCAGTCAAAGCGGGCAGCTGGACTGACCTGATTGGCCAGCCTGGGTCACATGCCCCTCCCATCTCAGCGCTTTCAGGCCATGGAGGAAGCTCACCTTCAGCACATGAAGGCCTTGATGGGCTCCTATGCGCACTCCGTGGAGGACACCCACGTGCAGATCGGACAGGTGAGGATGGGCCCCCACCCTCCTATCCTGCCCCACTGAGGCCCCGCCCCTTATGCCCCGCCCCCTACCCAGGTGCACGAGGAATTTAAGCAGAACGTGGAAAATGTGACCGTGGACATGCTTCTCAGGAAGTTTGCAGAGAGCAAAGGCACCGGCTGCGAGAAGCCTGGTGAGTGACAGCTGGCCGCCCTGGAATGGGCTGGCTGGTGGCGGTTCTGTGTCCCTCGGCCCACGCAGGGAAGGCATCTGATGGCTGATCTCACATAGTCCTGCCCTAGACCCGAATCCCAAAGGAGTCACAAAAACTCAGCTCAGAAGTTTGGCTGCTTCTCACACTGTGCCTCAGGAGCCCAAGGGAACCGTAGAGGGCGTTGAGCACTAGATGCCCCTGCGGAGAGCCGAAGCTGGCTAGTCAGGCAGAGTTTGGGTCCTTTGTGGCATGATGTCTTGACTTCTCTGGGCCTGCTTCCTTCTCGCTAACGTGGAGATCACGATCCTCTAAATGCTGGCACAGTGTCCCCAGACCCAGGTGAACGGGAAAAGCATCCTCCTTGATGTTTTCACAGCCCGGATCTGCCATGCCTAGGTCCCCTGCTCACACTCTCCATGGCTCCCACTTCGGAGCCCAAAGTACGGCTGTCCCTGGCAGGTCTGCTTCTGCCCCTCAGACTCCTTTTTTTGCCCAGGGCCTCTGGACTTCGATTCCTACAGCACAGCTGCCCTGCAGGAAGGCAAGTACGTCTGGGCCTGGATGCCCAGGCTAGACCAGAGGGGGTGGGAGATGGGCTTCTTAATAGAAAGAGGGAGAACCTTCCAGAGGTTATCTGCCCTTGCTCTGTCCACAGCAATGAAACGGCTCCGAGGAGCCAAGGCCTTCCGTCTCCCAGGACTGAGCCGGCGGGAGCCCCGTGCATCTGTGTGAGGAAGTGCCCCAAACCCCGCAAACCCCACCACTTGCTCCAGCTAGTGCAGAAGTCCTGTGTGGCACCCGCCCTATCTCAGCCTGGGATAACCCAGAAAGACCTGTCCCAGGCTAGCCTAAGAGAGCCGCTAGCCTGGAATGCCCCCTTTTATCCAGGCTGGACCAGAAGCTGCTTGATTCAGTCTAGCCTAGGTTGGCCATGATCCCTCCCTTTGACGAGGCTAGCTCCTCATGTGCTCTGCTGTTTTAGGTGGTCTCTGGCTCAGACCCCTCTTAATACCTGCCACATTCTCAAAGAAGCTCCAGGGTCCCAACCTGTGGGCTAGCTTGGGGAAAATGGTGGGCATCTCTTCAGGGGGCTCTGGCACTCACCCCTGTTTCTCTGTCCCCAGGGACTTCCTGGAGTCCGATTCAGGGGTGAGTACTGTGGGAGTGGGTGGGCAGGGCTTGATCTTCAAGGCCAGAGGGGCCCAGGGTGGGACTCAGAATGAAATCTTGCCTCTGTGACCCCCATGTGAGAGACTGAAAGCTGTACTGTGGCTCAGTTTCCCCTGTGGCTCAGTTTCCCCTTGGATTTGCCTAGCTCCCTGGACTCCATTCTGGTGGGGTCCTAAGTGGGTAACATGAAGGGTCATGATAGGGAACCTGACTCCATGCCCCCAGGTGCCTCCAGAGGTGGATGATGAAGGCTTCACTGTGCGCCCTGATGTGTCTCATAACAATATCCTTTCTGTGACTCTGTTTCCCCTGGGGAGGGTTCTGCTGAGTACCAAGGATGGCCAGCTGCAGGTGCTTCCCAGTGGTGTGGTGTGGGGGTGAGAACCACGGTGTGTGTGTGCCTCCTTAATCCAGCACGGGAGGCAGAAGCAGGTGGATCTTGGAGCGTGAGCCCAGCCTCTGAGTTTAGGCCAAGCAGGCTATGTAGAGAGATTCTCAAAATAAAAATGAACAGACAAGACAGGTGAACTTCTATGGTTCGGCATCAGGAAGGCTACCTGGGGGGTGGGTGACAGTGTTGGACTGTAGTGGCTACATAGAAGCTGACCGGGTAGCTCAGTAAGCTGAAGGGCCAAAACCAGCTGGAAGGTGGGGAGTGTGGTCATATCCAAGATCGATCGGCTCCTTGACAGAGGTCCACACACAGCAGAGCCCCTGCCATTCTCCTCTAGTGATTCCGACTTTGATGATGAGGAGCCTAGGAAGTTCTATGTCCACATCAAGCCCGCCCCCACCCGCAGCGTGGCCTGCAGCTCTGAGGCTGCAGCCGCCCAGCTCAGAGCCACAGCCGGCAGCCTCATCCTCCCTCCAGGCCCAGGGGTGAGCCGGGGGACTGGAACCATGGCGGCACAGGGGCCAGCCTGATGCAGCTGAGCCTCAGGTTGCTTGATTTTTTGCTTTTTCTACAGGGCACCATGAAACGTCATTCCTCACGTGAGTAGCCTGCCCCTCTGGGGGTAGAAGGTGCCCTTGGAGGGGAAACTGGATGGCTGGGAATCGGGATTGGCTGGAGAGCTGCTCACCCTTAGACCCCTCCTCTAGCAGACCGCTTCACTATGGGACTGAATGGGGAGCGGGGCGGGCAGCTAGGGGCGGGGCTAGAGTCTTGAGCTGCTGTGCCCTTGGGCCGATGGCAGACAAATGCCAATCATGGTCATGTTGTACAGAAGCTAAAGGCTCTGTCTGTCCTAGGGGACACATCTGCGAAGCCACAGAGACCTCGGTCGGCCCCACGGACAGGCAGGTGGGTCTCACAGAGATGTGACTGAGCGGGTAGATGGGCCCAAGTCCCTACCTGGAGCTTTCTCACCCTACCAAATAAGGACACCATGGCTGTTGGCCCCTTCGGACGCTCCTGTGGTGTACTTGGTTGCTGTGGGTCTGGAAGGCTGTGGATAAAGTGGCCCCTCCCGCTTCGAGACACTCTAGTAGCTTTAATTATGGATGGAGCTGGATTGCAGCCCAGTGCTCAGGAGCCTGAGCAGAGCGGGACCCTGCCTCCCAAAACAACGACCCTCAAACGCTTGACCTTAGCGTGGTGACTCAGGATGGGAGGGGATGGGGTGGCTGCACTAGGTGGGCGGGGTAACCTCGTGCTGAGATGCTGTGGGAGGGCCGCAGGTGTGAGGCTCCGCCCCTGTCTCTGTTCTCAGCTGTGCAGAGAAGCCACCGGCCTCGGAGGAGCCACTGTCCAAGAGCCTGTTTGGGCCGCCGCTGGAATCCGCCTTCGACCATGAGGACTTCACGGGTAGAGGGGATGTGCACAGAGGGACATCAGGACAGGGTCTCCTAGGGGGTGGGGCCTTGTCTGGAGGGGCGTGGATAGGAGCGTGGTGGAGTAGAGGATCTACTAACGTGGGAGGTGACAGCTGAATATGGGCATGGACTATGCTGACCACGCTCCTGGCCATTCTCTCTCCTAGGCTCCAGCAGCCTGGGCTTCACATCCAGCCCATCCCCTTTCTCTTCCTCGTCCCCCGAGAATGTGGAGGACTCGGGCCTGGACTCTCCATCACATGCTGCCCCTGGCCCATCCCCTGAGTCCTGGGTCCCCCGGCCGGGCACCCCGCAGAGCCCACCTGCCTGCGGGACGCAGCACCCTGAGGCCAGAGGTCCAATGCCCCGTGCACCCTCACCAGGCCCCTGGGGGCCAGAGGCAGACACAGGTGAGCTAGAGCCCACCAGGTGTCCCTGGAAGGCTAGGCACCAGGTGGGACCATCTGATGGTCAAGCAAAGCCCTGGGGCAGCAGGGCAGGCATTGACTTGCCCACACATGGCGCTGGAGTCTCCTCTGGGTCATGAGGGAGGCTTAAAAGGATGGCTGGGCCTAAGACAGCCTGTGGACTCTGAGTTTGCATGAGGCGTGGCTCAACCCTGTAGCCACAATGGAGTTATCATGGAGATGGACATCTAGCCTACCCAGACTGCAGTGGCTGGAAGGTGGGATGGGGAGCAGGCAGGTTCTCATGACTCTTTCACCTAGCCACTGACAGGCATCTAGCTGGCATCCATGGGAAAGCATCTGGTTCTTGGCAGAGCCAAGGGTTGATGATTAAGGGCCAGGTGATAGCAGGAAGTCCATCTCTCTGTAGATGGAGGTCACTGAATCACCTAATTTGTGGCTTACCCACCTCCTAAAGCTCCTTGCACAGGCCCACAATGGTGCACACCCCTTACCCACCTGTTACCCAGAAGCCCTTGGCTCATTTCCCGTCTGGAGGACTAATAACCTCCATTCCTGGTGGGTCTCAGCTCAGCATTATCCTTCCTGTAGACTCCATGATGCCCTCGGACTCCACCACCAGGGAGGGTCTGGCTGCACCACCCAGGAGACCTCGGACCAGGAAAGTGTCCTGTCCACTCACCAGGAGCAACGGTGACCTGGTGGGTGACATGGCTGGTGGGTGACATGGTTTCTGTCAGGACGGGGCTTCTCCTGTGGGCAGCTCTGGGCGGCTCCCAGCCTGACCTTTGTGTCTGCAGTGCCGACCCCTCAGCCCCTCTCCACTGGGATCCTCTGCCCCCAGCGTTGCCTCCGATCGGCCCAGCTTCTCCACTCAGATGGGACATGGTTTGTGGGGACAGTTCCCCTTGGGGCCTTGGGTCTCCTCCGGATGGGATGGTGGCTAAGTGGGTAAGGACTGGCCTGCTTCTGACCCCTCTTCCCCACAGGCATCTCCCGGGGCCCCAGCCCTGTGGTCCTGGGATCCCAGGACACTCTGCCTGTGGCCACAGCCTTCACTGAATATGTCCATGCCTATTTCCGTGGTCACAGCCCCAGGTAGGCTCACAGGGACAGTGGTGCCAGGTGCAGGGTGACTGGGGCTGGGGGCCGGGAAGGTTCCTCTAAGGAGGCTCATGGATAGCAAGCCCAAGGGAGTTAGGGTGGTGATGTGCCCGTGCTGAACGGGGAACCCTGAAGCCGGCTTGCCATTCCTGGGCTTGGCAGGAGACCTTAATATTAATCCATAAAGCATTGGGGACTGCTAGACCCTAAACCTGAGCAGGGGTACTCAAGACACCAAACTTATTCTGCTTTGAGATTCCTGGTGGCCCAGGAGCAAAAGGACTTAGGGAAGATATCTTCCTTAGTCCAGGCTGTGTGTGTGTTGGGGGAGCATGCTCGTTCCGGCAGAGGGTGCTGGGGACATTTAGAGCCTCGCAGGAGCTTTGGGTGCCAATGGGACCAGGAGAGTGAGAAACGTGGAGCCCTGATGCCCACATCCAGTGTTCCCTCGGCTCCTCAGCTGCTTGGCTCGAGTCACCGGGGAGCTGACCATGACTTTTCCTGCCGGCATTGTGCGAGTGTTCAGTGGGACCCCACCCCCTCCCGTCCTCAGCTTCCGGCTCGTGCACGCGGCCCCCATAGAACATTTTCAGCCCAACGCTGACTTGATCTTCAGGTGCCTTGAATGGGAGAGGGTTCCCAGTGCCCCCCCGGGGTGGGGTCGGGGGCTCAGAGCCTTAAATGCCTGCAGCGCCTCCCTCCCACCGAGGCAGGTGGCTTTCCCTCTTTGGACCTACCTCCGCCCGGCATCGCAGCTCAGGCTGGAGTGGGCGGGCATCTCCTGAGGGATGAGGATGTTCTGTCTCTGCAGTGACCCCTCCCAGAGTGATCCCGAGACCAAAGACTTCTGGCTGAACATGGCTGCACTGACAGAGGCCCTGCAGCACCAGGCGGAGCAGAACCCCACGGCCTCCTACTACAACCTGGTGCTGCTGCGCTACCAGGTGGGGCGCTGGGGGCGGGGCTTATGCAAATGAGGGGCGGTGCCAGGCCTCTGCGCTCTCCTGCCCTCTGCTGGCCGCGCCGAGCACTGCCTGTGGGTGCATAGTGGGTGAGCCCAGCTAGGCAGAGTGGGGACCCGATGTGGCATGTCGTCCAGCCATCTGTCTTCTTATTCCTAAGTTCTCCCGCCCTGGGCCCGAGTCAGTGCCCCTTCAAATGAACGCCCACTGGCAGTGCGGACCCACGCTCACACGGGTCACGGTGGAATACAGCTACCGTGCCGGTGCCACCGCAGTGTCCACACCACTTACTAACGTCCAGATCCTGCTGCCCGTGGGAGAGCAGGTGACCAGCGTGCGTCTGCAGCCTGCGGCCAGCTGGTGAGCCACTCCGTCTGCAAACACACAGGCCAACAAAGGGCTTTTGGAGCCACGGGGCAGCTGTGCAATGCCACGATTCCTGCACGAGTGGGGAACCTGGGGCTCCTCTGTGCAGTGGGTGTGTAGGCGTCACGCAGGTGACTCGATTGCTGACCCATCTTCTCTTGCCACCAGGAACGCAGAGGAGAAGAGGTTCACGTGGAAGCTTCCAGATGTGTGTGAGGCAGGGGGTGAGTCACAGCTGTGATGAGGGCTGCTGCGTGGGAGAAGAGATCGTGGGTGGGCAGCACTTGCTATAACTCAGGATGCCAGAGTAGGGTTCTCAGGGAACAGGACAGGCCTGTGCAAAATGCCTGTGGCAGGAGCGCTTCCCTGACTCCTGGAACCCAGGGTGGAGGGAGGATCTGGCCCCGGCTGACCCCAGGCCCCGCAGGCTCGGGCCGCCTGTCCGCCAGCTGGCAGCCGCAGTCAGGACCCAGCACCCCCAGCCCCGTGGCCGCGCAATTCACCAGCGAGGGTGCCACGCTGTCTGGCCTCGACTTGGAGCTGCTGGGCAGTGGCTACCGCATGTCCCTGGTGAAGCGGAGATTCGCCACAGGTAACTGCAGGGCAAGGGCTGGGCTCGAAGGCCCTGCACGCACGGGTGGAACCCACGCGAGGTCCCTGCTCTGTCCCCACAGGGATGTACCTCGCCAGCTGCTGAGGTGCAGTGCTCCGGGGCCTCCTGCCTGCCCTCCCACCCACCTGCTCCCGTGGAGAAGAGCCCCATCCCAGCCTGGCTGAGCCAAGATTTCTCCTTCCTCCCTCTCAAGCAGGGCAGGCCCGGGCCTTTTACTATTCTTTAAATAAACATTTTTCTAACAAAATAAAAAGAAATCCACGTTCCTGTTCTGTCTTCTGGTTCTCATAATGCGTTTGATCTCCAGGGCTACCTGCTCTGCCTTCTGTCCCTCAGAAGTACATGAACTGGTGTGAATCATAATGTAAACATCTGATATTTGACTCCTGTGAACAGATTGTTCAATCCCAAAGAAGTTGCGGCCCACTGGCTGAGAACCTCCGCTCTGGAGGCTTCCGAGGTATGCACAGACCTTTACACGCTAGAGAGACCGGGGCTGGACACAAGGCTCCAAGTCTGGAAGAAAAATCAGGTTGCGTTCCCAGCACCCCTGCGCCCTCTTCTGGCCTCCGAGGGCACTGCACTCACGTGGATGTAGATACAGATACATGAATAAAATAAATCTTAAAAAACAAAACAGCCCTTGGAAGTCCAAGAACCACACGGGCTTTGACTGACCCCAGCTTTGGGTTCCCTGTCTGCTACAGAGTCTGTGGGGAGGCTGTGCACATGACTGATGTGCAAGAGAAGACTGGATGAAATCCAAGTCAGGAGTGATTCCAGCTTCCTAGGGTGGGGAAGATGTCCATGTTGAGTCTCAAAGGACATGTGGGGACCCCCCATTCAACCCTGAAGATCCCTGACCAAGCCTGGGCCTCAGATCCGGAACCAAGAAGCTGGGAGTGTGGCTTGGAGATGAAATGACAACGGAGAATCCCTCTATGAAGGGCTGGGGCGTGGCACAGGGTGGAGCCTGCCTAGGATATAGACTAGAAAAAGGAAGGCTTTCCTTTGAATCCCTCCAGTTCTGACCTTCCTATCCGGTTCTGCTGAGAGGAGTCTGGGTTTCCGAGACCCAACCATTTGTAAATGGTTGCTCACGCTTCAGAATCTTGTCTGTCCCTCCTCTCCCTCTGGAAAGGGGGCTCCAGCAGGCTTGGCTGTCCTCCTTTCTCACAAGTGTGTGCAGATTGGTGGCTGGTCCCTGTTCCGACCTCTGCAGGCACTACGTGGCAGGTTACCGCCAGCATCCCGTGCCTGGGGTCACTGCCACCACCCCAGCATATGGTTTATCTGCCCCTGCTTCCCTGCCCATCTGATAAGCGCTAAGAACGCGGTACCTCCTGGTGGCTTGAATTTGCTTTTCTTGGGGTTCAGGAAGGTAGGGCACCTTTAAAAACACAAAAGGCCTTTTTCTCAGGGCTGGCTTCCTTCACCCAGAGCCCAGGGGAGACATGTACTTATCTCAGGAGGGTGAGTCCTAGCAGCAGGGCAAGGCCCTGGGTGGGGTGTCATTACCTGTTTATGATGTTGTGGTCACTTACACCTCAATGACTCCAAAACCTCCCCTGTGCAGGGAGGAACATTTGGCAGGCGGTGAGTCACGGTGTTCTGATTAGGTGTCATGCGAGGCATTATTGCACCGAAGTGAAGGAACAGAAATCAGATCTTTCCCAAGGAAATGAAGCAGCAGCACTTAGCAGGGTCCCCCTTGACAGTCTCGTCTCATGTATTTCCGTAGCATTACTTCTAACCCCAAAACTAGCCCTCTCCAGCCCGTGGCAGCCCCTGATCTAATCTGCTCTTAGTCTCTGCATTTCCCTGCCCAGTGAATTTCTCGCCAGCCCATTACACATATTAGTATTGGCTGCTGTCACTCAGCAACACGTTCCCCTATGAAGGTTTCATTCCCTTTTCATGGTTGACTAATATTCCAGCACCTGGACAGAGCAGAGCGCTGCAGTGCTGAGAGCCACAGGGGCCACTGAAGCAAGGGTCTGGCCATTTGTTTTGAATTCTCTGGGCGTTGCCATTCAGGGAGAAATTAATGGGGCATGTGACATCCAGGTCTAGTGGTTTCCACTTTCAGAACTTACTTCTTCCTCCAAACCCTAAGTTTTGCAGTAATTCCAGAGAGGGAAACAGGTAACCTTGGTGTTTAAGAGTCAGAGGACCTACCAACAGGTTGTAAGGTTCTGGAATGTTTCTTCATTCAGTGTGTGCTGAGCTGGGATGGGGGCTGAGCTGGGATGGGGGCTGAGCTGGGGTAGGGGCTGATCTGGGATGGGGGGCTGA
>PVIH01029333.1:0-13825 GCA_004025045.1 Sigmodon hispidus | reverse complement strand
TATGTCTTTTCTTTGATCAAATAAAAATGTAAAAATGAATTACTTTTGACATCACATACCAGTAATAATTTCAATGGAAAAACTATTTTGTACTCATTATTTCTTATGTTACTACATGATTCAATTATTAAAGACTTTTATATAGTTCATATATTATTTAGTTCAAAGGAAACAATAAAATGCACAAATAATTAAGAAAACTAATTTAATATTTCTGAAGTTAACTTTGAGAAGACTGTCATCATAGGATATTAGAAACAGCGAAAACAAGTTATAATTGAGTAATGCTATAAATTTCAGGTGTTATTTCAACTAATAGTCAAATATTATGCATGCATTATTTCATCAATTTATGCAAACTTTCAAAAATATTTTAACAGAAATTAATTACTAATAATATTTAAAGATAAAACAAATCTTCAATAAGCATATAGAACTAACTTAACAGTATAGAAACATTGATTTCAGAAATATATATTTCAAGTTTTTTGAAAAAACTATACATTATTACTGTGTATTTTATTAAAAATATATATTACTAAAAATTATTAATGTTTAAAAATAAAATGAATCTTCAATAAACATGTAAAATCTAACATTACAGAAACAGCTACTATTTCTGCCATTATTACTCTCACTCCTTGAAGATTATCACTAATACGTTGTTAATTATGGGTGTTAACTGACTCACATACTATATTTGCATACATTATCTCATTCTATATTTAATAAAATTTGATTTATTAAAATTATTTTACTGTAAAATATAACTACTAGTATTACTCTTATACTTGCTTTACATTACCAACTCTGTCTACATGCGTTCTTATTCTTTTCTCACAAAAAACTCAGTTAATAAGATTATTTTACTCCAAAAAAGTAAATCTCGAATGATGTATATATAAATGAATTTATTTTAGCTTCTATAACCTTGAATTCAAGCAACACAGATTAATTCTTTCCAAGCCATCAGATAATATCATTGCCAATTATGTTAAATGATTTTTTATTTTATAAAATTGTTTTTGGATTTATAATGTATCTTATAAGTGATAGTATATTATAATCACTGCATATTACAATCACTAGATTGTAGTTGTCAAATTGTTCTCATATTTAGTAAACCTGATTTGAAAAACTTCAGTGGATACCAGTAGCACTATTTGTAAAATGAGCAGTGCAGCAATACCATGGAAGGCAAAATGAAACTATAGATTATAGAAATTGCTGTGAATCTTTGAAGATGTCACTGATATATCTATTTTCAAGTGTTCATGTAACGTGAAGATAGTACCTTTCAGGAACATCTAGGTGTATCAAGCTGACATGACTAATCCCTTACTTCCTGGTGTGATTTCCATAGTTAACATAGTTAATGCCATGTGTTGAAAGACTATTATTACTAGAACTTGGAGGAGTAGTTCATCTGTGGGAGATGGATGACATTGGGAGAAGAGAAGGGAGAGGAAACTGGTCATGATATAATGTATGAGAGAAAAAAAGCAATAAGAAAAACAAGGTTGTTCTAATCTTCAGATGACAAGTTGTTACTAATATTTGGAGAAGGGGTGTTTTGTATGATTGAGAACTAATTCAGTTATGGTGTTGGTGGCATTTTTAAGGAACCCACATTTAACTTGTAGCCTCAAGGATTTTTAGCTTTGAACCAAGAAAGAACATAGACATATATATGTATGTGTATATGAATATGTACATGTGTATGTGCATATATATTTATAGGATAAGTAGATGCTAATAATTCCTTATATCATGTTCAAGAAATGTGACCTAAAAGACAGACATCATGAAAAGCCTGAGCTTGTAAGAGGAATGTCTGGGGAACAGAAAGTGAGCTTGGCCAGAAATACTTTTGAAAGTAGGAGAGTAGGAGAGGGAGGTTGTGGCATTAACTATAATATAGCTTGTAGAATGGGGAGAAGAAATTATCAGGAGCACTCTTAGATGGCTACATTACCATAAACTAATGTAGCTTGAGGAAAGTAACTATTTTACTACTTATGGATAACAAGAAGCTTAGACATTGAAGGTAAATATAGTGGGAATAAGAGAACTCAAAAACACAGAAAAAGAATGGCTACAAAAGTAGGTAAAAGTCCCTAAGAGACAAAGTGAGATACAGTCAGAAACAAACAAACAAACAAACAAAAAACCCCAGAAAAACAAAAAACGATTAAAGGGCAGAGTAAACTATTTTTTCTATGGAAACAGTTAGAAGCATGAATAGATGTTAGTAACTGTCAGGTTTTATATAGAAAGTCAGAAAGTTACAGAAATGAGAAATAAGTGGCAAAATTAACAAAATTGTCAATTGGATCCACAAAGTGACTGAAATAGATGTTTCTTGATTCTATGCAGCAACCAGAAAGCAAGTGAATTTTTCTTAAAAATAAAATGTGATAGCTGATCACTTATATACTACAAAGAAAAATATCCAGGATAGTAAGTATGAAGAGGTTGGAAAAAAGAGACAAGAGAACCTGGGAAAATATGCACAGATAGGTCTCAGGAGGAAAATAAAGCCTCAGAAAGAAGGTGGTCTCATTTTTCTAATAAACACACAGAAGAGAGATGACTATATAAGGGGAAACAGAAATCTAAATGAAAGAAGAAACAAGAGTTAAAGGTTGGGGATGTGTTACTGAGATCTTTAGAAAGTTCCATTGGAAATACAATGTAACTCTACTAAAAAGTAACACCAGAGCAGTGGTTTTCAACCTATGGGTTGCATCCTCCTGGGATAATCTTTTTGTATTCTGTATGAAGATGTGCCTCTGGTTTTTTTTTTTTTTTTTAATCTCAGCTGCCTATGTTACTTTCTGGTTGGTTTAATAAAGGCCTCTATGGCTAATAGCTAGACAAGAGAGGATAGGTGGGACTTCTGGATAGAAGTCTGGGAAAGAAGGTGGCGTGAGCAATTCAACCATGAGACATGGAGGAAGTCAGACATACAGTATGGAGAGTAGGTAATGGCAGAATGTAGATTAATATAAACAAGTCAATTTGAGTTCTAAGAGCTAGTTGGAAACAAGCCTAAGCTAAGGCCAAGATTTCATACTTCATAAGTCTCTGTGTCATCATTTGGGAGCTAGTGGTCCAAAGAAAATCTAACTATATGACCCCATTTAGTAAACATCTAAATTTTCAAAGAAATTCACACTATGATTTATAAGAGTAGCAAAATTAGGACTAGGAGTCACCACTGCATGAGGAACTGTATTAAAGGGTTGAAGCATTAGTGAGAACCACTATGCTAAAGAGAGAGGGAAGCAGTGGAAACTGATGGCTGTGAGCCAGTGCTTCAGGACAGGTGAGATTGCAATCTAATGTGAGCACATGGGTGAAGGACAGAACTGTTACAGGACTCAATTTTGGTTGTGTTAAGTTGAAGGTGCTCATAGGGGATCATTATGAAACTCTTCATGATGATTTGTGTTTAAAGCTCTGGCGATAGTTGCATGTTAGCCACATGATTTTACTTACAATGAGAAATTACAAAGTCATGATTTTAGGCGGAATGCTGATAACAAAAGAGCAACCTGTAAACTGTGAGGTAAAGGTTTGAATCCTTTCCATGTGATTGTGTACTTCTTTTTAAGAACAGTGTTTCTCAATGAAAATGAAATGACACATAAGGGACTTCAAAGGAACTAAATTATTTCAATATTCTGCTGTTAAAATATAATAGCAATTTTAGAAATAGTAACCCATGCAGTCTTATTGTGGTTTTGACAAATGAACCTAGGACCTTGTTGGAGCCAACAAGTCATTGGGTAGCTGAATGGTGGCATGTGGCTGAAGAAAGACAAGAAGATAGAGCAGAGTCAAGAGAGTTGATAGAAACTGCTACATCTCCCAAGTTTATTGCTGAAAGTGCTAATGTACAAATTGAATGTGAGAAGTAATACAAGGCACAGTATAGACCTTCAGGCACTATCTTGAGAAAACTCTGTACTGTCCTTGATTCAGGTAGCAGGCAGCTTCATTATTACATCATGTGCCTTCTGCTAGCTAAAGCAGCTTGTATTAGCTGGATAGTAAATTCTTGCCCAGGAACTAATCAGATCAGTCTCAAGGCCATCAAGGCTAAAGAAATGGCTAAAGAAATGAACAGTTATTTTGTGAATGAAAAAGGACTCGAGCTACTATGGGAAACTGAGTCATTGTGTGGGTTCTCACAGGTCTTGCACATGTTAAAGCCCTCCCCTTCTCTCTTTTTTTTTCCTTTTTACATTCTGAGACAGTCTCACTAAATTGTTCATAATGGCTTTGAATTTGCTCTGTAACCCGAGCAAGCCTTAAATTTGTGATCCTCTTGCCTCACCCTCCTGAGTGCCTGGGATTATGAACTATGCCAACAGTCCTGGTTTTGTGCACAAGTTTTAATTAGCACAGCAAGTAACAAAGTCTAGTGAAGTTTATAAATAGCTGATGAGCATCTATCATATGACACAGTTTCTGCCACAACTCAAGGTGATTTGAAATTAACTGCAGTACATGTTGGTGATATAATTCAAATATTCAAATTATTTTTTCTGCTCTATCACATATTTATAGCTAAGTCAACAGATTTTCAAATTGTATTTCTTAGTTAGATAACATGAAATATTTTTTCACAATCAAAATTTTAAGCAAATTTCATGTTATACTAGTCAGTATTAAAATGAGCTTTAGGGTCCTAACAAATAGTTACATAAACTTCTTTGAAAACCATGACAGGACAGCACAAAACATACTCTAAAATATTTTTGGAGGTTTTGTTTGCTTGCTTGTTTGTTTATTTTGGTATCACAATGGTTTGAGAATATTTTTTAATCCTCACAGATCTTAAATCTATATTTTGTGGTTTCTGATTTTGTTTTTATGGGTTTTCTGTATGTGTCTCAGTGTCTGTATGTGTTTCTTATGCTTTTTCTTTGGTTTGTTTTTTCTGATTTTTGTCCTTTCCTGGTTTGTTCTTATCTTCTTCTTTAGATGCCTGTTGTATTATAAGGAGAGGAAGAAAGGGAGTGGCTCTGAGTGTGTGGGTAAGTAGGGAGAATCTTGGAGAAAACTATAATCATAATATCTTATATGAAAAACATCTATTTTCAATTGAAAAATAAAAATTAAAAATATAGAAAGAGCATTTAATATTAGTGTTTGAGGAATTTATAGAAACTATACATTCCTACTAATAACATTCAGAAACACAGAACAAATTTTTGAGCAAAAATAACAAATATTTGCAGATACTTAAATTTGAACAAGAGGTAAGAAGAAACTATAAGGAACCCAGACATTCCATTCAAAATGGGGAATCTTGGAAATTAAATTTCCACCTTTTATGTCCTTTCCTTGAAAGTCTTCCCTAGAACTAGAAAAGATGTCTAACTGAACTTCAAGTGAGAATAAAAAATTCATGGGTGTCAAAAGAACTAGGATAAGGGTGGTATAACCAGTGAAAGAAGAAATCAGAGAGTGAAAGGAGCCTGGAATTACCAGGCAATGTTCCTGTAAATTCTTGCTTAGAACCTGAATATTCTGTGATTAAGACTCTAAGGAAAACATGGAGCCAGCACTTTTTTAAAATATGTTTTACATACTTAGAATGATTTTAATATCTCTTGCAAGGAACACAGAAATTAGAACTGGAATTATATAATGTAAAAGGTGCCTAGTATACCTCTTGAGCATTTCATTATAGAAAAAGAAAAGGAAAAAACAGAACAAGCCAAATAAATGGAAAACTTAAAAGCACTGAGTAAAATGTCTGAATGAAGAGAAATATAAACAAACTTAAACAGATTGTTTAAGGTCAGAGAATAGAAAGAAACTGAAACTTGTAGACAGAACCATGAAAGATTCTGAATACAAAAGAGAAAAAGTAGATTAGGAAACCAATTAAATTTAATGACTACTGAGTGCAGTCGGATTGTTTTCTCTTCCATTGTAAATAATTGTCCCACCTACTGGTTTAATAAAAATGCTGATTGACCAAAGGCAGACAGAAAGTGTGGGCGGGACTACCAGCCTGGGAAAACTCTGTTAGCAGGAAGAACAGAGCAGAGATGCCAGGAAAAGCAGAGGAAAAAAATTTAAATGCTGCTGAGAAAGGGTACCAAGCTGAATGGCTGAAGAATCATGGGCTAGTTTAAGAGTACACGCTAGCTAGCAATACGCCTGGGCTCTAGGTTGAGAAGTATGAAATTAATATAAGCCTGTCTGTGATCATTTGAGGCTAAGCAGGACTGAGAGTGGGTCTGAATATCAGGGCTAGGCCCAAAAGTCTGGGCCAGAAAACTACTACTACAACTGAGGCAATAGGAAGAAATTTATCAGATGTGCAAACATTTTAGAACAATAAAAGGAAGAATAAGGAATGAACATGTTTAAGGAAATTAGGCAACAATTGGCTCAATTTATTGAAAAAAATTACGCATTTCTAGGAATTTGTAGCTCAGAATACATTTAATAGGACAAATCCCAAAGAAACATAATTTAATACCATGGGCAATTATTCAAGAATATGATTTTTTTAAAAAAGTAAACAGTGGGGTAGAAACAATATATCTTAGAGAGGATGAACAGTGGACAGTTTACATCAAAATCCAGGAAGATAGAAGATAACATAACTATCTTTCAAGAGAACTAAGGAAACACAGCTAATGGAATACACCTGTCAAGTCAAAATTTTAACAAATAATGAACATATTTTTCATAAATAAAAGCAAAGACTTATACTTTCCCAGATAAAGTGAAGCTGAAATTGCTCGTGAATACTTACTAAAATGCAAAAGGAACAGCTTAAGCCTGATGGAACTGATATCAAGAGGAAATTCAACTCATCAAAAGCAACAAGAGCTCCAGACTTCTAAGCATATCTAGAAGACTACATTTTGATTTACTCTCATTTTTAAAAGATAAATAAAGCTGTGAAGTACAAATAGTCTAACATCTTATAACAAATAGAAATAGCACAAATGACAATATGAAACTAGGTTTTTAAATTTCTTATACTTCTAAAGTCTACATTGTGAAAACAGTACATTATTAAAACTAGAGTTACTGAAATAAAAAAACATAGTCTAGAACAACTGCAAATAGTAACACACATAAGCTAAGAGTTCCATACAAAAACTGAAATGCAATGCTGATTTTTCCTATATAGAAGAGAATGTATTTCCCCCCCAAATGATAAGAATTATTGAAAAAAGTGAAACATAAAAACAAAGATTAAGATGTTAAGAATTCAATCAAGTCATAAATAATTATACAATTACATAAAATTATGTTAAATTTGTGTGTTAAATAGTAAAGATTCAAGGTAGAATTTTTCATGGAAGGATAAGAAAATAAAACTATTAGCTATATTAAAAAGATAAATTTTAAATCTGAAGACATATATAAGTAAAAAATTAAAAATGATGGAAAATATTGTATGGGTAGTCACTATAAGAAATGTAAAATGAATCATATGATGGCTCACAACCATCTGTAATGAGATCTGGTGCCCTCTTCTGGCCTGCAGGAACACATGCAGGCAGAGAATTGTATACACAATAAATCTTTTTAAAAAAGAAATGTAAAATGGCTATTTTAATATAAAAGAATACTTCAAGAGAAGGCATATTACCAGAGATGAAGGCATTCAAAATAATTAATATACTCAACAATAGTCATAAATATTTTTGTCCCTAGTAAGAGGACCTCAAAATGCCTGAAAACATGTGGCAGAATCAAAGGAAGCAATTAGCAACCCAACAAAACTGTTATGACTCTGACAATTTTAACTTTCTTCCACCATCACACATTAGTGAAATAAAGATAATATGAACAATATGAACAAAAGCCTTACCTAGTTTGATATAAAAAATATTTAGAGACATATCGAAACACAGTTTTTTATGAATGAACATTTTATGAATGAACATGGTATCCTCATCAAGGTAAGTCATCTGCTGGAACATAGACTTTACATGCTTTTGGGCAGTAGCAGAATTCAATTAGAAATCAAAGGTAAATGAGATTCAGATAATTACACCCTATCCTCCTCAAGTGAATGGAAAAATTATTGCCATCTTAAAACCTTATAAGCAAGAAAACAAGCCATGAAATTTGAAAGACATTTTGGACAAATAAGTCAAAGACATTAAAATTTGTGGTAATAGCAAAAAGAAGGGTTCAGAGGGCATTTTAACAGTGAATACTTATATCAGAAAGGAAGAAGTAGTTAAATCAATCTGTTTCTGTGGTTAAAAGCTTAAAACAAGTAAAAAATTATATGCTAAAAAGGGTTACAGCAAAAACAGCAACTAAAATGAAGGTAAAGAAATCATACAACTATTGAGATAACTTTTATGAGTCAGAAATTTCTTCTTTATACATCTGAGTGGTGAATCTGTACTAAGATGCATGAAAAAAAATTAGGAGGACCAGAGAGAACAAGCTGTCAAATGTGAAGAGCAACAGGGAAGCACTATTTATTGTTTACAGATACTGGCACAGAAAGATAATTACTCTGCTGATATTAGTATGATCAGCTGTATGCTTTGTTTTCAAAATGAGGCAAAAGTCATTCAATAATTAATCATATATACTTCAAAGCACATTTACAAAACCACATACAATAGGGGTAATATGCACTTCCTATATACCTCAATGCATATTTTTTTAAGATCAGCTGTATGATCTATGGTTTCCTACAAAAAGTAGGATGTAAAAACAGAAGGATCTAGAAAGCAAGAATTTAAAGTAGATAGCAATATGCCTTTTTATATGACTCAATGTGGTAGAATATTATTTTAAAGTATGTTACATTTTTATGCTGTAGAACATTTGTTTTAATGATTTCAAGATGTGTTGCATTCTTTTATGTCGCATTTGTTTAGCTATGAAATTATGTTACTTTGCCTTCTGAATTGTCTGATTGGTCTAATAAAATTTGAACAGCCAAGTGAGGCAGGAGAAAGTATAAACAGGGCAAGAAGGAAGAGAGAAAAAGAAGGAGAAAGGAAAGGAGACAGAAATTAACATACCAGGAGCCAGCCACCCAGCTACACAACCAGCAATGGAATAAAAAATGAAAGAAAGTAAGACAGAAATAGAGAATGGTAAAAGCCCAGAGGGAAAAGACAGATGGGATAATTTAAGTTATCAATGGAATTGAATCGAAGACTCTAACATTAACCCACACACTTATGAACACCCAATTTTTGACAAAGAGGCCAAAAATATCCATTGGAAAAATGATAGTCTCTTCAACAAATGGTGCTGGCATAACTGGATAGTAGTCTGGAGAAGAATGCAAATAGATTCATATCTATCACCCTGCACAAAACTCAAATTCAAGTGGATCAAAGACCTCAACATAAACCCAGCTACACTGAACTTGATAGAAAGGAAATGGGAAATACCCTCCAACGAATTGGCACAGGTGACCACTTCCTAAATATAATACCAGTAGCACAGACATTAAGAACCACAATTAATAAGTGGGACCTCATGAAACTACAAAGCTTCTAAAGAATGGGGTTCAGTGCTAAAAGGGGACTTCTCAATAGAAGAATTACAAATGGCTGAAAGTCACTTAAAATATTGCTCTACCTGTTTAGCTACCAGAGAAATGCAAATCAAAACAACCTTGAGATACCACCTTACACCTGTCAGAATAGCAAAGATAAAAAGAAGCAGATGATAATCTATGCTGGAGAGGATGCAGAGCAAGAGGAACACTCCTCCATTGTTGGTGGGAGTGTAAACTCATACAGCCACTCTGGAATGCAGTATGGTGGTTCCACAGAAAACTGGGAATCAATCTCCCCAAGGATCCAACAATATTACTATTGGGCATATACCCTAAAGATACACATTCATACTCAAAGGGCATTAGGTCAATTATGTTCATAACAGCATTATTCATAATAGTAAGAACCTGGAAACAACCTAGATGCCCCTCAACTGAAGAATAGACTAAAAAACTGTGGTAATCTACACAATGGAGCACTATCCAGCAGTAAAAATGAATGACATCCTAAAATTTGCAGAACAATGAATGAATTTGGAGAATATCCTCCTGAATGAGGTATCACAAGCCCAGAAAGATAGGCCTGGGATGTACTCACTCATAAGTGGATTTCAGACAAAAAGCAAAGAATACTTAAGCTGAAAAACACAACCCCTGAATAGCTTGAGATCAGAAGGAACTAAAATGAGACATCCAGGGATTCTCCTGGGAAGAGAAAATAAACAAGATCTCACTAGCAAATTGGGATCATAACAGGTATCGACCAAGGAGTGGTGGGAACAAATCATGAGAGAATGAGATGGTTGAGTGAGAAGAGAAACACAGAGGGAGAAAAAAAGAGATGAAAATCTTGATAGAGGAAGCCAATGGAGGATTGGAAAGAAATTGGGTGCTAGGAAAAACCCCAAGAACCCACAGGATGTCCCTGGATAGGTCCCCAATCAATAACTGTGAGGGTACCTAAACAGTACATATCCTATAATCAAATGAATAACCACCCTAAGTGTCATCACAGAACCTACACCCAAGAATGAATGGAGGTGGAGTCAGAGATTCATGGCTGAGCACTGGGCTGAGTTCCCTCTTACAGCCGGAGAGTGGGGAACTCAAAGAAGCAGAAAATGGAACTAATAAGCACTTAAATTATAAAGTTAACATAAACAGATTAAGACTTGTCCCAGAGCTTGACAAAATAAAACACAAACAACAACAAAAACACACAACTCTCAATGTAAGTACTTTAATATGAATGGTAGGAAAACAGTGTCATTTGAAAGACAGCAAGCCAATAAAAGAGCAGTCATAACAAGAACAAGTCAAAATTTTGGTGTTTATAATATTCAAAACACTAAAAAGAACCAGTAGATGACAAAATTGCAAATAAATTTCAGAGGTTGGGAACATCAATGATTAGGAAATATATTATGAAAAACAGAAACAATAAAAGCTGAGATATATGAAATAATATTAAATGGAACAACTTGTGTGTTCCTGGAAGACTAGAGCAGAAAAGAATCAAAATATATACTTGAGAAAATAATGGTTACTACTTTCACAAATTGCTGAAAAAATATCTCAACCTAGACTTCTCTGAAGATCAATGAACTCTAAACACAAAAGATAAACTATCACACCAGGACAATTTTTTTATTTTAAAATAAAAGATAGTGTGTATGACTTGTCTGGTACACTTCAGGCCTTAACTGATGTGTCAACACTACGAAGATATATGTAAAAGATGATATAATAAAAATTTGAAATTATTAATAAGAAAAGGCATATTGCATAAAGACAAGAGCATAAAGTATGATTATTTGCTCACATGACCAGAAAATATGAAACAATAAAAACACTCAAATTCAAAAATTGGACAAAAGCTTATGGTTGATTAACATATCTATTTCCTGTGAAGCAATTTCTCAAAATTGAAGGTGAAATGAAAACATCTCTATTAAATAAAAATGGAAATATTGGTATATTTCACTTTGAGAAAAATGTTTCAACAGTTCTTAAAGACACAAAGAACAAATAACAAGAAGCAGTGAAGAATACATAAATATTATGAGAATGCAAGATTAAATGTGATAGATCAGCTGGGCTTGGTGGTAGAATCCCAATGCTCAGGAAGCAGACTCAGAGGACTCATCACCAATTCAAAGTAAGCATGGTCTACATAGTGAATTTCAGCCTATCAAATGATACATAGGGAGACCCTCTTCTCTGCCTGTCAGTATCTGCCTGTACACATTACACACAGGTGGGGATGATTAAAGTGATTCTAGTCTTATAAATTTAGTTTATTTCTGAGTCTGGGAAATAACTAACAATTGATTGGTATCAATTAAGGAGGCACACTTTATTTCCTGTCTGAACAATTTAAATGTAAGTTTTTTTTATGTTAAACACACCACCAGAATTCAAAAGGTATATTAAGAAGGTTATTGACCTGGATGTGGCAGTACCCGAAAGCAGAAGAGGTGGATCTCTGTGAGATTCTGCCTAGCCTCACCGCCTACATATCAAGAAGAGGAGGAGGAAGAGGATGAAGAGGAGGAAGAGAAGAAGGAGAGGAAGAAAAAGGGGAACATTGAGGAGGAGCAAGAAAAAGGAGAAGAAGAAGAAAAAGAAGGAAGAAGAGAAAAGACAAAGGTGGCTATTGGGCAAAAGAAGATTGAGAGTGACATCTATAAAAATAGCAGAGTTGGGACTTTCAAATTGCTTTCCTCTCAGTAAAAGCAACAGAGAACCTGGGAGGAAAATTGGAATTAAGTAAAATCAAAGAACCTTTATCAGTTAAATGAGTTAAAAGTCTATAAATAAAAGCTGAATAAAATGTCTAAATTTTTTTTTGTAATAAAAAAGAAATGCTTAACTCATTGAGTGTCAAGGTGCTTCAAAGGATAAAAGTGATACCACCAAGTTTGTTGACCAGAGTTCAATATACAGGATACACAAAGCTGAAGGAAGAAAACTGACTGCCCCAAGTTATTTCATGATTTCCCCACAATGCAGTAGAATGTGTACACAAACACACACACACACACACACACACACACACATTGTAGAACATTATTTCAATGTGTGTTACTTTTGTTCATGTTGCGTTTGTTTTTCTGTGAAGCTGTGTTGCAGTGCCTGTCTAGAACACCTGATGGTCTAATAAAGAGCTGAATGGCTAATAGTGCGGTGGGAGGAATGATGGCAGGTAGAGACAATAAATAGGAGAAATCTTGGAGAAGGAGAAAGAGGAAGAGAACAAGAGCCCAGGATGCTAAGGACCAGCCACCAAGCTACATAGCCGGCCATGTAGTCAGGGTGAAAGTAAGATTTATAGAAGCAAGAAGATAAAAGCCCAAAGGAAAAAGGTAGAAGGAATAATTTAAAGTTTAAAAAAGCTGGCTGGCAACAATCCAGGCTAAGACAGGACATTAGGGTTGATGGGGATATGAGCATGTTGAGTTGGGGTGGAGGTGGATGCAGGTGGAGAATAAGGAAAGAGATAACTAGAAAGGAGATCTTTTTTGTGGTCAGGTAGTGCAAAGAAAACCTCCACAAATCTGTAAGGATGATCCCAATTAAGACTCCTATCAATAGTGGATATGTAGCCTAAGCTTGCCATCTTCTGTGATCAGATTGATTACTAGTCCAACTGTCATCAGAAAGCCTTCATGCAGTAACTGATGGAAACAGATACAGAGATTGCAGTCAAACATTTTTCTAAACTCTGAGAATCCTGTTTAAGAAAGACAAAAACGATTGTAGGAGCCAGAGGAGTCAAGGACATCACAGGAACACCCACAGAAACAACCAGCCTGGCTCATAGGAATTCACAAAGACTCAATCAACAACAAGGTACCTGCATGGAACTGACCTAGGCCCTTTACATATATGAGACATTTGTGTAGCTTGGTCTACTTGTAGGTTGCCTAACAATGGGAGCTGGGGCTGCCCCTAATTCTTTAGCTGGCTCCTGGAAACAAGGGAATGTGCTCAGTCATATTGCAATTTGATATGCCATGTGTTGTTGATAACCACAGAAGGCCTGCACTTTTCTGAACAGAAATAGAGAAAGAATAAGTTGAGGGGGTCCGAGGGTAGGTGGGGGAAGGAATAGGAGGAGAGGAGGTTGAGGAACCTGTGTTCAAGTTGTTAAATAAACAAATAAATAAAATTAAAAAGAATGTAGCAAAAAAGTGTTTCTATAGAAACAATGATTTCTTTAATATTTGTTATACAAAATATTTCTCTAATAATGTTACATGAAATAGAAATCATTTATGTTTAGTATAAGAAGGAAAATAT
>PVIH01029332.1:0-13827 GCA_004025045.1 Sigmodon hispidus | reverse complement strand
CCCTGGACTGACCCTTCAAACCCCAGTCCATCTATAGGAACACCTGACTCACTCTTGAGGGAGGGGGGACAAAACTGGATTTGGCCGGGAGTGAAGACTGATCCAAGCATTGTTGGGCCAGTGTGACCATAGGACTGTCGGCTCCCTGCCAAGGGAGGGGATGGGGAGTTGCAGAGAAGAAAAATGATCAGATGTGGTGAGAGGGGGAAGAGACCTTCAATAAGGATATACAGGGATGGAAAAAAAAAATTCAGAGGGAAAGCTGAACACAAAGAAAATATATGTGTAGTAATCTTATTTGCATTTCCACCCTTGATAAGCCATGCTTATGATTATTATCCTCTGTATAGTTATTGTTAACTCCTCGGCATTTTTTTTTTAAATTCTTTTTACTGTTTTTTTTTGATAAATACAAAATAAAGAAAAAAAAAAAAAAGAAAGAAAGAAAATGGAAAGCTTTGGCATCAGAGAAAGACCCTGGCTCCAACTGCTATTACTATAAGTTTTCAAAAAATAACAAAAAACTGGGGCTGGAAAAAATGGCCCAGTGCTTGAGAGCACTCACTGTTCATACAGAGGATACAGATTCCATTCCCAGCATCAGGGATCTCACAACTACCTCCACCTCCAGTTCCAGGGGAGATGATGCTTTCTTTGGGCCTCCAGACACCTACACTCACATTGTAAACAAACTCATGAAAGCAGGCACACACATGCATTCTCAAACTTCCCTCCCTCCCAACTACATCTTCTGAAAAGGAAAAGTTGATTTGGGGGTGGGAAGTAGTATTTGAACCTGGAATCTCACGCATGCTAGGCACACACTCTACCACTGAGCTACATTCCAGGCTTCTTTTTACTTTTATCTTGAGACACAGTCTGAAGATCTGTGGCTGAACATAGATGTACTCTGATGTCCAGGTAAGCTCTGAATTTGTAATCCTCCTGCCTTAGACTCAAGTAGTGAAGATTACAGGGTTGAACCACTAGGTCCTTCCCGACAAACCCTTTGAATCTTAATCATATGTTTCACATAATCTATTTCATCCTTGAGAATACTTGTGATTAGTCTTCCACACATCCCACTGAAAGTGGTCAACAGTTAATCTATAAAATGGTGCTTCCAATTCATTATTAAAAAAATAACTTAATTATGATATAAAATACAAAAGAAGTAGGCACATTGTCTGACAGCTAGAAAATGTTAACTAAATACCTTAGTTGAATCTAAATTAAATGCAGGCTTTAAAACCCCTGGAAGCTATGTCAGAATTATCTAATGGAGTACACATTATGATGCCCCAATACTCTCCGGAGACATACTCTGAAGGAATCTTTACTTTAGGTGGCTTCTCTCTTCAATAAATAAAACTTCCTGACAACAAACGATTTACATTGCGTGTGACTCATAACTGAGAGATTAATGTGGTAACCAATCTGTAATTACTATGTTCCACATCCATATACAGCACCAAGAAGAAAAAAGTTAAGGGATGACAAGGTGTGGAGACCAGCAGAGAAACAGAAACAAGGCCTGTGAATCACCAGAAATTCCAACACTGGACTCTTAGAAATGCACTTGTTTGAAAAGTGAGCAGACTTCAATAGCAGATTAAAAAAGGCTTACTTCATTTCCTTGAACCTATTTTAAGAAAAGGGCAGAGCTCAACCTTGCAGTGTTCAAGGTTTCAGAGGTGGAGTCCTTGACCACCTTGACCAGAAATGCTTGAGTGCCTTTTCTCAGGCAAAGGTTTCACACAGGGCTTCCTGCTATACTTCATAAAGCCAACACTCCAAACATGGAGAATTATACCTTCACTGTTAGCTAGCTATAATGTAGTCCTCTGTGACCAATACATCTGCATGAAGGCAATGAGCTGCTAATGCTCCTTCTGTTCATTTAAAAAGAAAGAAAATACTGTATTATGAACAGCAATATAGGTTAGCTGAGGTCCGGAACTATCAGAGGACTTTATTTCTGATAGTGTCATGATGATCCTAAAACATGATACACAGCAGTTGTTCAATCAAAGCATACACCCCTAAATGACTCCACTTCCACTTCAAAACTAATGTGTGAAGTTACTACGGTCTTTAACATGAGGAAATGGGCATAAATCAGTTTGGTAACTATAAATATCCTCAGTTATGTTTTAATAAAATTAGAAACTTTATACCATGATAGGTAAAAAGAGTAAAGAAACCCCAATTTTACAGAGATGAGCATAAAACTCCTCACTTATAAAACAAAAGGGTTAGGGAGGTGGACAAGGCTTCTCTATAAAACTGATCTAGTCAAAATGATCAGCATGTGTCAAGTAGGATTCCCAAGAACCTAATATAATTACAGGTTATATCATCAGATGTATGGTACCCACTGCCAGGATGACGGGACATTCTGCTGTAATCTGTGTTAAAAGGCTATGTGAATGACAGCAACTCATTCTAGCTCTCCTATCCGAGGAAAGACAATATGTATTCTTCTAATGGCAGAAAACACCATAGACATTTAGGACAACTGTAAGGAGCTGAGTGGGTTTAAGGAAGAGAATGCACTTAGAGAAGAAGGCTCTTTCAAGAGATCTGCACAGCAGCTGTATTAAAATATGATTATCAACAGGAGAGGTATATGTCTACTTCTCTCAGTTCAAGGAACTGTGTGTTCCTTATCTTTGTGAGTTCACATGTGCCTCAGCTCAGCTGTCTGTGTTTCCTCCATGTCCTCCAAACCCTCCAGCCCCCTGCGTGGCAGTAGATGGCAAACACAAATCAAACCCAATGCTATCTTTAAAGGTTCTTTGTCACATAATATTGCACCAGGAAATTTTAACCTTACAGGTCTTTTGTGTATACATTATGGCTTCTGGTTTTGTGTTTGTAGGTGGTTTCTATGTATGTAAATAAAAGTGTCTCTGCATCTAGATGTTTCTCCTGCTTTTGCTTTGGCTCTTTTTCTCCTTTTTGTTTTGTCCTGTTGACTTGCTTTTGTTTTATTTTATTTTATATTATTCCTTAGATGCCTGCTTTTTTTTCCTAGTGAGAAACAGAAAGGGTGTGGTTCTAGATAGGAGGGGAGGAACTGGGAGAAGCTGGAGGACAGGAAATCTTAATCAAACTATATTGTACTTTTAAAAAATCTATTTCAATAAAAGAAAAATAAAACAGAGATACTAAAAATACTGAAATTTTAAATATTTTTTCATTTAAAATAATAGAAACAAAGAAAAGGAAATTTTATTTGTACTTCTTTTAAAAGAGATCTAGAATTCAAGCTAAAATTATGTGCAGGCAAGTTTCAGCTAAACATTAGAAAGGGTTTCTTTAGGATTTTTTTTTTTTTTTTTTTAAGATGATGTTTCACTTTGTTGGCCAGGCTGCTATTGAAATCATGGGCTGAAGTCAAATGATTCCTCAACGTCAGCATCCTGACTATCAAGATTATGGTACAGGCTAAACTACCATTCCAGGCTTATACAAGAGATTACTAGCTAGCTAGCTCTTTCTTATAAGAAAAGGTAATTTAGGATTTTCCAAGTCATCACTCTGCAGCACACAGAAAGACACAAGTCTGATACACATTACCTGAAGGACCACCTCTCAGATCCAAAACTCATTGTAACTAGAAATCTTATAGCAATGGTTCCTAACCTACCTAACTACCTAACTCAACCTTCCTAATGCTGTAACCCTTTATTACGGTTCCTCATATTGTAGTGACCCCAACCATAAAATTATTCCACTGCTACTTCATGACTATAATTTTGCTATTGTTATAAGTTGTACTGTAAATACCTAATATGCCGAATATTTGATATTTGACACCCAAGAGATCATGAACCACTGTCTTAGAGTATAAATGATGGTGGTTATGGGAAAAGGCAATATATGAACCACATTACGTATATAGTTCAGTTGGTCTTCAAATTCTAGCCGGGTTCTTAAGTAACATGGCTCTTAGTGAACACCAGGCAGTAGCAAATGAGGAGGAAGAACAATATGAGAGAGATGGTTAGAAGAGAAAAATTTACTCATGAAAATTGGGTATTTTTAAAAGAACAGTGTGGAGATCTTCAGGCCTTGTGTGGGCTACACAATAGCAATCCACTGATGCACTCACACACAAGCACACTCACACAATGAGTATATACCTATGGGAGAACTTTCATCAAGGTTTTTGACTTTCCCTATTACAGTGTTGGTGGCTACATTTTAAGATAAGCCAATTTAAGTCAGCCCTTTGTTATAAAGTAGTACTACTTTACTAGTAAGATCTCATTCCTGTATTAGAATGAATTAAAAAGGCTACAGAAGAGGAGAGAAAATATTTTATGGATGGTCCCAAAAGGGGAAAAAAATTATAACAACAACAACAAAAAGTGAGGCAAAGACTACATTACACAAAAATAACTGTTTCTGCAGGTTTGACAATTGAATAATGGAGTCTATTTCTTTAAAAGATACTTAAATAGTAAGCATCTAAACTAGTTAAATTGATTGATATTTATCTAAAATCAAATCCTAAGTCTAAATGGTATTAAGAAACACTGGCTGTAAAATTCATTTAATAATAAATAATCCCATGGCTTGGAAAAGAAAAAGATCCAGGTCCAACTCTATGTAGTAAAGGTCCAACCTGCAAAAAAACATAGACAGTGTGTGTGTGTGTCACTTCACTTCACTGCCCTCTGGGAGCTTACCTCTGAGAGAGAGCAACTTTGCCAAAGGACTTGAACTGAGGGCTTAACTGACAAGTTTCTAGCAGATCTGTACATCATAAACATTCAAGAAGTGTCATTTTATTTCTTCCAAAATGGTTCTAAATGTCTAATGCAATGACGGTTTGGTCAAATCAGCAGTTACTGTCTTTTACATGGCTCAAAACAATATCCTCTTCTCATTCCTCATATAGAACCATTAGTGTAGGTAGACTAGTACTACCACCCCTAAAGTAACAAGGAGATCAGTTCTACAGATCCGATCCAAGCACATCCACCTAGAACCTAGGAGACCTCATGTTGTAAAAGAAAAGGAAAAAGCATAAAATATGAGATACAAGATACCATTCTCACAGGGTCTACTGACTTAAAATTTTTATTTCTTTTCATATTATTATTCAAAGTCAAGGATTTCATGAATACTAGCAAACAACCTAACTCTAAGTTACCCCCTCCAGACTGGAAATTGATTATTATCAAAATTCTTTTTATTCCTAAATAGTTACTTATAGCTGTTTTAAAAATAAGCTAATAGCTTAAAATACAGCTAATATTTAAAATAAAAATCCAAGTCCATTTTAAAATGGTTCAATGGCTTTCATTCTAAAAATGCAATGATGGTTATTTTATAAGGAAGCACTTATCAATGGTCCTCACCATTAGCAATGAGCTGCCCCAACTCTTCTGTTTTAATGCTTAAAAGAAAAATGACTGAAAAATAATTTAAAATAAAGAGTATTTCTAGATATAAAATCTTTCATATGCTATAGAATTTTTAAATGCTTTTCTGAAAAATGAAATGTTTGATACAATGTTTAATCTTCTCTCACATTAATACATGAACAAAGTCCAGAACACACCTAGAATCTCCCTGTCCCAACCATTCAAACACAGCACTTTAAATCCCAGAAAATTACTCACAAACAGACCAGCTACACTTGGAAATGAAGCTATCCTCCACTACAGTGCTGATATTTAAAAGTGAGACGTGATACTAGGATCTTTAATTCTATGTATCAGTGAGTCATGATCAAGAATTGCTAACAAGTAGGTGCATATGTGAATCGGACTCAAAGGAGACGACATAATACTGTACCTCATGTACTCCCCTGGAACATTACACAAAAAATAACACATGAGCACCAATCTATAATGATGCATTGAGAAGACTACCACAATGTATTGATGCACTGAGAAGAATGAGACAATGTATTGAGTCCACAACTCACCCCCCAAATGTATTGTGAACAGGACTAGAAACAAGAGGTCACAAGTGAACTTCAGAAGTTACCTTGGGCAGTCCAACAATCTCAAGATATTGAGCAGAGTCTGTTCCTCATAGGAAAAGCTTATTGAAGAGCTGCTGTGGAGGAAACATGACCAAACCTACTTTCTTGTCAGGTTGTGTTTAAGAGGAAATAAATGGTTCCTTCTAGGATAAAAAATGTTAAATATTTGCCAACCAATCCAATGGCAATAATAAAAAGAAAGCCAAACACTAATAATACTAAAATCAAGCTCCTAGAAAAATGTATTATTTACAAGGAAGCGAAAGCATGTGGAAGAACACAGTTTACTTAAAGTAGAAATGTTTCCAAATGAGAAAGGGTGCACAAATCCTCCCTAGAGGCATCCCTTCCCACAGGGAAACCCCTGCTCCTAAGGAAAGGCACAGACAGAGCGCATCCAGCCCTTTCCATGAGTGGCTTTGTCCTCTCAGGGTTTATTTTGCTTTCAAAGCTGATTCTGAATCAGTGTGGACTGCAGGGCACAGCACAAGCAGTTAAACACACTTTGATGACAAAAGGAATTAGCTACCATGTCTTAATTCCGAACAAGAGGTAGAAAAAGACTGACGGCAGCACCCTCATACAAACGAAAAAGAGGGGCCCATGAAGAAAGGATGATGACGTATTCAAAACAGGACAAAACTAAAAGAAAAAAAATCAGCTATTTCTAGATTGGTTTACTATTTATCCAAATGAAAACAGTCTGTAATAAACTAGATTATCCTGAACTGCTCAAGAACATTGTTTAAACTATTTTTAATACTGAGTGGTATATGGAAGAACAGATTAAAACTAGTTTCACTATGTTGACACATAAGGCTAAAAACCTGATGGGTGTTTGTTCATCCGTCCTGCTCTGTAGCCCTTGCTGGCTTGGAACCCACTGTGCAAATCAGGCTGTCTTTACAGTCACAGCACTTTCTTACTGCTGCCTGGGGTACTGGGAATACACAATTAAACAATTACACCTGGTGGAAAACCCAGCTTTAAAGCTAACAACTACTATGGAACCATCTATATACACTGTAAGTATGTATTGCTCTCATTGTTGATAAAAAGGTGATTGGCCAATACCTAGGCAGGATTTTCAGGGCAGAGAGGATGCTGGGAAGAAAAAGGGTGGAGTCTAAGGAGTCTCTCAGAATTAGGAGCAAGATGAATATGCTGCGTTAAAAGAAGGTACTACCACATGGCAGAGGGTAGATAAGAAATATGGGCTAATTTAAAATGTAAGAGTAAATGGAAGAGCTGAATATTTGTTATTAACATTAAGTCTCCATGTCAGTTATTTGGGAATTGGCGGGCAGGAGAGAAAAGTCTGACTACACTCAGCAGATACCACACAGATATTATCACCTTATGGAGAGCTTGAGTCTAGGGCTTTTCAGGGGCAAAGAAAGTTCAAAGATAAGAGTCCTAAAGGAGAAAAGGCTCTAGATAAGAAATACTAAACAAGGTAATTAAAATTTATATGTAATAACTACAGAAAGACTTTTGTAACAAATAAAACTAATATATGTAAAACTTTGTCTTAGTTTACTTTCTGTTACTGTGATAAGACAGTGACCAAAAAAGCAACTTGGGGAGGAAAGGGTTTATTATAGACTTCAGTCATTATTCAAGAAATACCTCACACACATGCCCACAAGCTGATGTGATGGAAGCAATTTCTCAACTGAGGGTCCATCTTCTTAGGCGATTCTAGTCTGTGTCAAGTTTGGCCAAAACCTAACAAGCATGAACATATTAGTCAACACTAAAGCGTTGTAAAATCTTAATCCCATTCATATTTAGCTCGGGATCTTCTTGTTTCTACCTCTTACACCGTGTTAGGAAGTTAAAAGGAAAAAAGTAAACAAGCAGTGGGTATGAATCACTCAAAAACAAACAAGAAGGACCAAACTCATGGATCCAGGAAATGCTCTGACACCATCCTCAAGACTTTATGTGGTGTCATAATCACTTTATGTGGGGCTTCATGTTTCACCTTCATTGGGCTTTACAACTAATATAGACAGACAGTACCTCCTTAGGCAAAAATAAAGAGAGAGCCTCAGATTGCTCCTGTGTCCAGAAAGATGCATGGCTACACAGTACACTTAGTCATGTTCCAAAAGGTATAGATTTAAGACATGCCAGTTTCCAGTTTTTCTCTTTCATTTTTAGATTTATTTCATTAGTGGTTTCCTCACACATGTCTGTGTACCACATGCAAACTTGGTGCTCACAGCAGTCAGAAGACGGTGTTGGATGCCCTGGAACTGGAGTTATGGACAGTTGTGAACTGTCATGTCAGTGCTGAGAATAGAACCTGTACCCTCTTGCAAGAACAAATGCTTTTACCCTCCGAGTCATCTTTCTAGGACATGAGTCAATTTAAGTCAACCAGATATCCTTTCCTTTCCTTTCCTCTTTTCCTCACCTCTCTCTATTTCCTTCTTCTGGAGAACCTAAGTACACCAGGCAAATAAAAAGGAAGGAACCCATTAGCAAACATTCTAAAAGATTGGTCTGTGAAGATTCCAGAAAGCAGCTCACACTGTTCCATGGAGCATGAGGCCAAACCGTTGTAACCACAACTCACATATCATTTGCCTCTTTCATTGCACTGATAGATAATAAAGCTCATCTGTCAAAGCAAACTGAGTAAAACAGTGGCATCTCTAGTGACCATCAGCCCTGCACTACTATGTTCATTGTCCTGCTGTCATCTATACTCACAGTTAACATAAAAGATGAAAAAGAACAAAAAGTGCACCATACAGTACGTCCCTGAAGAAAAGACTAACAACGGAAAGCACCCAGATATGGTTTTTGACACAATTTTCAGTTGGGTTGTTTTCTTGATATCTAGTTTAAGATCTTTAAATATTTGGATATCAGCCCTCTATAAGATGTGTAACTGAAAACAAAATCTTTTCCCATTCTATAGGCTGCCACTTTGTCTGAATGATGGCATCCTTTGCCTTACAGAAGCTTCTCAGTTTCATGAGGGCCTACTTACTACTGATCTTACTTCCTGTGCAGAAAGTCTTTTCCAATACTAGTAAGTTCAAGGTATTCCTACTTTCTCTTTTATCAGGGGCAGTGTATCTGGTTTTATATTGAAGTCTTTGTTCCATTTGGACTTGAGTTTTGTGCAGGGTGATAAATATGGATCTATTTGGATTCTTCTACATGCAGTTAATCTAGGTTAACCAACACCGTATGTTCAAGATGTCTCTGGCTTCTTTATCAAATGTTGGGCATCCATGGATGTGTAGAATTATGTCTGGATCTTCAATTCAATTCAATTCAACATATCAGTTTTTGCACCAATACTGTTTTTATTATGAGAGCTCTGTAATAACACTTGAAATCTGGGACAGTGATACCTCTAGAAGTTCATTTATTATTCAGGATTGTCTTGGCTATACTGGCTTTTTGTTCTGTTTTTCCACATAAAAGTTGTCTTTTCAAGATCTGTGATGAACTGTGTTGAAATTTTGATGGGAACTGCATTGAATCTATAAATTGCTTTTGGTAAGATGGCTATTTTTACTATGTTAATCCTACCAATTCATGAGCATGAGAGATCTTCTCATCTCCAGATATTTCCAATTTCTTTCTTCAATGTCTTAAAGATTTTAATCATACAAATCTTTCACTTGCTTGGTTAAGAGTCACCCCAAGATATATTTTTATATTATTTAAGACTACTGGGAAGGGTACTGACTCCCTGCTTTCTTCTTCAGTCTGTTTGTTGTCTGTATGTAGGAAGACTGCTGATTTTTTTTTTAGTTAATTCTGTATCAAGCTACTTTGCTAAAAGTGCTTATCAGCTGTAGGAGTTACTCAGTGGAATTCTTAGGGGCAAACTGTCTCTCTGTCTCTGTCTCTGTCTATCAGTCTGTCTGTCTGTCTATCTCTTTCCTCCCCTCCCTTCCTCCCTATCTCTCTAACACACACATCCTGTACAATTGACTTCTTCATCCTGTACAATTTGTATCCCTTTAGTCTCCTTCAATTGTCTTACGGCTCTAGCTAAGACTCCAAGTACTATATTGAAAAGATATGAGGGAATGGACAACTCTGTGTAGTTTCTGATTTCAGTGAAATTGCTATGAGTTTTTCTCCATTTAAGTTAATATTGACTATGAGCTAGGTTAATCTTTCCAAAACTTTTATTATGAAAGGCTGTTGGGGTTCAACAAAGGCCTTTTTTGTATCAAGTGAAAGAATCATGTGGTTTTTGTCTTTCAGTTTCTTCATATGGTGTATAACATTTATCAGTTTATGGATGTTGAACCATTCCTGAATCTCTGGGATGCGGTCCACTTGATGATGGTGGATGAGCTTTATGATATCTTCTTGGATTTGGTTTGCAAGTATTTTACTAAGAATTTTTGCATCTAAGTTCATAGAAGAAATGAGCCTATAGTTTTCTTTGTTGGGTCTTTATGTAGTTCGGGTATTAGGGTTACTGTGGTATCAAAAAACAAATTGGGAATTATTCCGTCTGTTTCAATTTTGTAGAGTAATTTGAGGAGTATTGGCATTAACTCTAAAAGTCTGGTAAAATTATGCACTTAAATCATGTGACCTTGGAGCTTTTTTTTTTGAGTTGGAAGACTTTTAATAGCTGCTTCTGTTTCACTAAGGTTATATAAGTTTGTTTAGATTGTTTAACTGATCTTGATTTAACTTTTGTAAGTGGTATGCTTAAATAAAACAATCTATTTCTTTTAGGTTTTCCAAACTGGTAGAGAAAAGATTTTAAAGTATATCCTTATGACTCTCTGGGTTTCCTCAGTGCCTCTCATGCCATACTTTTCATTTTTAACTCTGTTAATTTAAACATTCTCTCTTTGTCTTTTACTTAATTTGGATAAGGGCTTGTCAATCTTAATTTTTCATAGAACTCTCTATTTTTTGTTGTTGTTTTCATTTTATTGATTTCAATTCTGATTCTGATTATTTTTTCCTGCTTACATCTTTTGGATATTTTTGTTCTAGATCTTTCAAGTGTGCTATTAAGTTACTAGTATAAGACCACTACTGCATTTTATGTAGGTACTTAATGCCATGAACTTGCCTTTTAGAAACAGCTTTATTGTGGTCCATAAATTTGGACATGTTGTATATTCATTTTGACTCAATTCTAGGGAGCTTTTAAATTTCTTTCTTAATTTGTCTTAACCCATATTTTATTTAGAAGTGAGCTGTTCAGTTTCCACAAGTGTACAAGCCTTCTATTGTTTCTGTTGTTGTTGATATCCAGCTTTAATCTGTTGTGGTCAACAGGATTCAGGGGGTTATTTCAATTTTCTTATATCTGTTGGGACATGCTGTGTGTCTGAGTATGTGGTCAATTTTGGAGAAAATTCTATGAAGTGGTGAGAAGGTATATTCTTTTGTGTTTGGGTAAAATGTTCTCGAAATATGTTAGGTCGATTTGGTCTATAATGTGTTAACTCCAGCATTCTTCTGTGTAGTTCTTGTCTTGATGACTCATTATCAGTCTGTGATTTTAGTTACATTAGTGTTTCTTTTATGAACTTGACTGCACTCATGTAAGAACTGCAATGTCCTCTTGGTGGATTTTTCCTTTGATGAGTATAGTATAATGAGTATAATATAATGAGTAAAAAATCCAAGAAGATATCATAAAGCTCATCCACCATATAATTTTGGTTTGAAATCTATTTTGTCAGATATTAAGGTTGCCAGAACACCTTGTTTCTTAGGTTCATTTGCTTGGAATGTCTTTCCATTTTTTTTACTCTGAGATGATGTATATCCTTGATATTAAGGTTTCTTGGATGCAAAAGAAAGATGAATTCCATTTCAACATCCATTCTGTCTCTGTCTAATTCTTTTTATTGGGGACTTGAGTCCATTGGCATTGAGAGATACCACTGAGCAGTGTCTGTTGATGACTCCTGTTATTTGCTGTTGTGGGGTGTGTGTGTGTGTGTGTGTGTTATATGTTTCCCTCTTTTTATTTGCTGCTCTGAGATTGTTCTTTGGTTTTACTATGAACCATCCTACCTTCTCCATCTATAGTGGCTGATAGTTTTGCTGGGTATAGGAGTCTGGGCTGCTATCTGTGGCCTACAGAATCCAGGCCCTTGTAGCTTTTAGAGTTTTATTGAGAATTCAGGTATAGGTATGCCTTTATATGTTATATGACATTTTCTCTTTACAGTTTTTAATATTCTTTCTTTGTTCTGTACATTTAGTGTTTAATATCCGATGTATCCATTTCTATCATGTATCCAATGCCTAAAATTCTCTCTTCCATCTTTTCTATTCTGTTGGTAAGGTTTTGCCTTTGAAGCTCCTGTTCATCCTCCTAAATTTTCATTTCCAGACTTCCTTCACTTTGAGTTTTCTTAGTTCCAATTTTCAGGTTTTGTTCTTTACTTCCAGCTGTTTGTGTTTATGTAGATTTCTTGAAGGTATTTATTCATGTCCTCTTTAAGGACCTGTATCATATTTATAAAGGCTATCTTAAGTTCTTTTTCCTGTGCTTCATGAAACTTTGTTGTAATACTCAGTAGTAGGGTTACTGGGCACTAGTGTAGACATATTATCCTAGCTGCTATTGATTGTGTTTTTATGTTTTTAATGCTGACATCTGATTTGTCTTTATCGGTAAGTATTTTGTTCCCTAGTTTCTGTTGCCCTCTATGGTTCTTAGCAGAGTGTGCTGCCTGATAGAAAATTCTGTGATCCTAACAGGTATAGCTATGTGGGTGAACGGGGGTCCAAACTTGGGTAAGAAAGACTCATTTGGACTGCAGGGCTAGGCTGGTCCAGAAATGTCATACAACAAATTGCGCCCAACGTGGGACTCAATCCAAACAGACCTAAAAATAAGCTTTAAAAAAGATAATTCTAAATACATTCCCCCCACCCCCCAAAAAAAGAGCCATTCTGGGCTTCCTAGTGTCAGTCTGAGAGCCGCCTCTCCCAGCAACAACCTAAACAATACGCCAGTGCCAGCTGCCATAAACTGATCAACATTGCCAATTTACACAGCCTCTCTCAAGGCCTATAATACAGAGAGGCTTCTCCTAACTGCTACTTTTGAGGTAGAGAACACAACTATAGGCTTAAAAACACAGCTGTACAATATTTAATACTGATTCCTAAAATTAAAATGTAAGCATGACTCTAGAACCTCACCACATTAAAAAGCTGAGTGGGGCAGAGCCAGCAGTCACAACAACGCTTTACAGTTTAATGTTTTAAAAACAATTCAAGTTTAAAAAATGATTAAAAATATACAATAAAACAATTCAGATTAAAAAAAACCTCTAAATAAGTTACAATGTATATAAAAATATATAAGCTCAAACAAAAAGTTTAAAAATTCTTAGAAAATAATAAAAATATAATGTCATTAAAGATAAAAAATACACATCTAAATTATGTTTTCTTTTCATTTTTAATGATTAATAAACTAACCACAAAAGACATTTAATTATAAAGACTGCTAAGTTAAATAAACATATATATTTTAAAAATACCTTGACTTTAAAATTTAAGTCCAAAAATATATTACTTTTAAAAAGTTATGCTTCCATTTTCACAAAACGTAAAAACTTACAAATTGCTTCTAAGCTAATATATTTTAATCAAAAGAAAACTCTTTTTTAAAAACTCTTATAAAAAAAAGCCACATCAACTTTAAGACTGCCAACTAAGATAATCCATAAAATTGCCAGCCTTCACAAACAACAAAAGATATCTTATAAAAAAAACTATGCCTAAATTCTCAATATTGTTTACAAATGTTCATTTTCATTATACATAGTTAAAAGTCAAAGTCAATCTCT
>PVIH01029331.1:0-13827 GCA_004025045.1 Sigmodon hispidus | reverse complement strand
TTTTTTTTTCCTTCTTTATTTTGTATTTATCAAAAAAACACAGTAAAAAGAATTTAAAATGTGGAAGAGTTAACAATAACTATACAGAGGATAAGAATGATAAGCATGGCTTATCAAGGGTAGAAATACAAATAAGATTGCTACACCTATATTTTCTTTGTGTTCATCTTTCCCTCTGAATTTTTTTTCCATCCCTGTATATCCTTATTCAAGGTCTCTTCCCCCTCCCAACATGAACAATTCTTTAGTGAACTAATTTATAAGGCTGGGTTAGTTTCCTTGAAGTAGTTTTGAATACAAAGCTCAGTGGACACTGCAACAGAGGTACTCTGTAATGCTAGATTATCTGGGCCATCTGTTTTCATTGGAGACTTTTCAGAAGGTCTTACTAACCTAGGATTTCCTTAATGCTGATGAGAAAGGAGCAACAGCTGTGGAGAGACATTGGATAATAGAAAAAACTGAGATAAACAAACTTGTCTACTTCAATGATGTGCTGACCTCAGAATGGAAGCCAGGACATGTGCTTTACTGGGGAAACAGTTTTCCTTTTGTTCCCATGGGAGAGGAAAAACTATGAGTATCAAAAAAATTAATAAAGATCCAATTTAAAAAGGAGTTATCTCTTGAAGAGGAGAAGTAATGGCTTATCTACCAATATGACAATTGGATACATAGTAAGGAAAACTCAATCAACAAGACTGGGGCAGGGTTTTAGTTTTTGTTTACAGAAGGACAGATATAGCCAACTTCAGGAAATTAAAAAGATGCTAAAAGCCTAGATGCCTAAGGCTGAAAGTTAAATTATGAAAGAATTACAAGCAAAGAACTATAAGACCTGTTGGTACCAATATGTAATACAGGATAAATTCTCAGTTCTCACTGCTTAACATCTATACTTCTTTTTTTAAAAATGCAGTCCTAATTTAATTACAAATCAAGTTGGCTTTAGAGTTGAAGTAAGTGGCTTTCTTCTTTTCTAAACCTAAGCATGTTAGTTAAGGAAATTTTGATTCTGTCTCATATCAGAAAAGCTGCCTAGTTTGAAACAGAAAACAGCCAAGATTGATGGGGGCTATTGTTATTGTAATTTTATTTTCAATTCTACTTCTCTCTGTATTTATTCTTTCTTGACCTATTAATACCTTCTTTGCATATTATTCTTTCCTAAAACAGAAATTCTCCATTTGATATTAACAATGTTTAAATTTTTCATTATAAACAACAAATTCTCCTTTCAACAATTTCCAAAGCATCCAGAAAGAAAATATGTTCCTACCATAACAATTGTACCTAGCCTGTAATTTTTTTAACTGGTGTACACCATTCAATGACTGTTTTTAAAATACAGGCTATTTAGGACAGTTGCAAGGTAGTTTACTATGATTATCCATCATATCATATCTTTAACATGAATTCCAGATGACCTTACCCAGTACTCTGAGACTGATTATAAATGTTTATAGTCAGTCTATTATTAGGACCTAACCATGGTCTTAGTTTTTACAGACCCCCCACAGAGATACCATCACTCACAACTCAGCAGAAAGCAACTCTATAAAAACTATGCCCTTCTCCCAATGAGTTTTGTCTTATAAAGGTCATGAATAATTATCAATCTACTAGGGTGATTATGAGTTATATTTTGGTTGAGGGTGGAGGAATAATATAGACTCAGAAATCTCTTCTAAAGAAGAGAAAGGAGAGTAGGTAGGACAGATATAGGTAGTTTATTATATCTACCTATAAACAATTATTAGCCAAACACAAGCCATAGACAATTTTCAATGGTATAAATTCTTATTTATTGATATAAATGTAAAATTACTTTATTTGTCTGTTTAAGATAATTTGTATTTTAATACAAATTCAAATCCAAAATTGTTTTATATATCTGTTTAAGGTAATTTGTATATTGATAAAAATTTGAATCTGTAATTGCCATATTTTGTATGTGCTTCTACCTATTTAAATTTTGCACAATAGTGCATATTAAGCATATTGTTGCCATTTACACTAGGCAATTTCTACCTCTGTTTAATTATATGACTCATAATATATATTCTCCTTCAGTTTAAGATATTTTGTATATCTCTGTTTAGATATTTTGTGTAATGTTATATACTTAGGATACTTTTATTTTACACTATATATTTACCTTTGTTTAATGTTTATATGAATTGTCATACTTGAAGTCATTATTCAAAAACTGTATACCCATTTATAGATTTGTCAGGGACCAAGACCCTGGCTTGAGCCTCTAGGCCTCTGACTAAAGGCCACCATTGAAACTTACTGAGAAACCAACCACTGAGCCGGCCTGACCCCGAGTAAAATAGATGTTCTGGTTTGCTTAACAGTAACAGAAAAGTAGCTCTAAAGAATAGAACAACAGAAACATTCTATGGTTAAGTTACCTAGCAACCCTCCCCTGAAGCAAGACCAGTCACCTTTTACCCTGCCAATATCCTGCTTCCCCTGGCCAGCTTCCTGCAGGCATTTGAAGACTGCCCCCTCCCCATATTCTGCTTTAGAACTATATAAGCATGTATGAAATTGGAATAAAATTGCATCTTGAACAGGCTCCCATTTGTCCTGCTGCCTTCTTCACACCTCCCTGTTCCTTCATTCTCTCTCGTAGGTGGTCTCCCCTGTTGAAGTCCCACAGGTCGGGGCATAGATTGTATATTTTTACACAATCTTCAGTCTTTAGGATGATAAGAATTGCAGATCAAAATTATTTAGGTTTGTCATGTACTAGTCATGTTGTTTAGGTTTCTCAAATACATAGTTGAATATGTCAGACAAGAGTCTCAAATACTTCATAGACCTAGAGTACATGGCATTTAATGATTTGTTACTTAGAATTCAGGTATGAGAGACACAGTCACTCTTGGTATCACTGTTCCTTTCCACAGATGGTGTTGGGTATCAAACACACTCCACATGGAGTTTGTCTTCCTTGGCAGATAACGGCCTGATGGGCCTCAGCTACTGGCCCTGCCTATTCTGGATGAGCAAGACAAAGATAGAAACTGCTGAAACCTTCCAAGACAAGATAAGACAGTTTCTCAAAATACCCTGCTTCTGATGAGACCTGCCAGATATCCTAGGTCTGTAGCCATAAAAGTGGATGCTCCAACTTTGCAGAAAAGCTGTGGGTGACTCTCCAGGTAGCTGACTGTTGCTGTTTTCTCCTACTAAATTTTGGAAGCTACTTCCTTGTGCTTTCAGCTTATTCAGGTAATGTATTTTCCTTCTCAGATCTTGATGGGGTTGAAGACTAGACACTTAAGGTTACTACCATCTCATATTTTAGTTAAGAACACTTAGGTATTAGATTCATATTATTCAAAATAAACAGCTCTGAAGTAATCTCTGTATATTGCCACTTATCAATATTCTGGACATTTAAGGTATACTTTATATTTGTTGTTTCTTAGTTATAGTTTAACAGTGTTTATGTTATTTGTCTTTTCCCTCTCCTGGACATTACCTTATAACTGTTTCTCTTGTATATCATTTTATGTTTAGGTTTAGAACTTTCTTATTTAGACAAAAAGGGGAGATGTAGTGAGCATCAGACATTATTTGCCTTGACATAGAGATGTGGTCTTTAGATCGTGAGAACCCATAGATAGTATGTGGTTAGGCCAGTTTAAAACTCAGGGCATGTTGTTTTTCCTTTCTGTTTGTTTTCTGCATTCTCAGAGGAGAAAGTGCCACTGCAACTGTGTGGCACAGCTCAACTCTCCTGGAATTGCCCTAAAGTTCTATCTGTATCTGTGAGTGTTTCATATAAATTACTTAATACATATTAATCTTTTTATATAATCAGTTGCTAGCAAAAGGTGTTGAGACCTTGATCTCCTCCAGGACTATGGACCTTTGTTTACAGCTAGCTTTTTGGGTTTCTACCCATTGCCTTGGAGCCTCATAAATGTTTAACTCAACTGTCCCCTCTAGACTTTGTTAAATTTTTAAAAATTCCTTTGAAGATTCAGAATGCTCACAGCCAAAAATGTTAGCCAAGTAACAGCAAATGTGGGTGCTCAAACCTAATACCAATTTTTTCCCTCCCTCAAAACCTTGGTACAAGGGCAAGAACAAAAGCAAAAGAATCTTTAAAAAGACAAAAGGTATCTTTCTCAGGTAGAGTAGGGTCTAGATAGTCAGTGCAGAAAGACCCTATAGCAAAGTGGGAAAGAAAATCTGGATCAAAAAGCAATGAAGAATCACTGATCTTATGAGAAATTGAGAAGGATAAAGAAGTGTGTTCTTCACATGTACTTGAATTTCAGCACAGATGAGCTAATTTTGAGATTGCTAGGATAGGGAAAAAATAGGAGAGTTGATCCAGGCCTAAGTCTTATACACTTCTTCACTGCTAATAATGCTATGGGGCAAGAATAAATGATATTTGAGAGAGATCAGGGGAGAAACTGACAAACAATTTCAAGAGGAAGTAAAAGATGGATTTTAACAAACCAAAAGACATTTATATATGAAAGGCAAATGCAATATTAAGACAAACTGATGGAATAAATTTCTCATTAGACATTTTTGAAGTTACCTCTAAAGTTTAAATTTTAGAAATACGTTTCTTAGAACAAAGTTTGATAAACTCAAAATATTCTTTTTATGCAAATCTCATATATCCAATTACAATTACTGCATTTTATAAGGGTAGTTCTGCCACATAGCAATGACATTATATGTTGATGTTTTATTCCTGTATTGGAAATATTTTAAAACCTTATTTGAAAATGGAACTTTTATGTACATAATTCAGTGAAAATGAAATCATTACTGTAAGATTTAATCTATCAGACTGGAATCCATATGAGATAATTTAGAAGGAGAAGCATCACAGAAGGAGGACTATGTAGTGACAAAGGTAACGGAAGCCATGTAAATCCAAGGAATGACGTCCGGAAAGAAACTCTTTTAGTAAGAGCCAAACAGGATGTACATCTTGATCCTTGATTTCTACCCCACGGAACTCTCAGAAAGCAGAATTCTATTGTTTAAACTTAGAGAAAAAAAGACAGGGAAATAATATCCTTCCATAGGTTACAGAGAAAACAACTTACTTTTTTCATATAGTTATTTTTACATAGTGTTTTTACAGAATTTACAAAAAAAAGATAAAAATGCCTACTACATAGCTTGAAAAATATTTAAATTGTACCCAAAGATTATTAGTAGACTATAAGTCCTTTTTATTTCCTGGAATTAAAAGAAAAATGTAAGATAAAATACCAAAATGGGAAACATACATATATAGTAGTATGTCTCTGGCCTATGTCTTTTGGACCTAGCCTTAAGGTTTGCACCCACAGTCCCACAGAAGCATACAAATGCTAATTTACCTTAACTTTATGCTGACTGAGCCAGCATAAAAGCCTAGGCATATTGCTTGCTAACTCTTTATTTTTAAACTAGCCCATTTTTCTTATCTTGTTCAGCCATGTGTCTTGGTACCTTTTCTTAGAGTAGCATTTCAGTTTCTTTCCGCTGCTTCTGCTGGCAACTCACCTGACTCTCTCTGGCATCTCTGATCTGTTCTTCCTGTTCCCAGAATATTCCCATTGTGGTAGCTCCACCCATACTTCCTGCCTGTCTTTAGCTAATCGACATTTTTATTAAACTAGTAAGCAGAACAATTATTTACAATGTAGTAACATAATTCCACTACAATACAGTAGCAAGCAGAGTGTAATTAATGAAAGAATCTGTGTGATTATTTGAGCCTAAGTGGCAGTGGGGTTGTGAGTGGGTCTAAATCTCAGGGCTAGTCCCAAAAGTATGGGCCAGAAACCTACAAATGACACACCAACGTGGGTGATACACACCCACAAAAAGCTTGAGAAATATTGAAAAGGGTTCTAGAGCACAGACTCAGAGCAAAAAGCAAATTTCAAGTTGTGTCTCTCAAATAGGCCATGGTTACAGAGACTGAGTGGTGTATGGATTTAAATTACAAAATGGCACCAATCATGTATTGCCTCAGTTGCTGTGGTGATTTTGTGGCTTTAGCCTATAAATATGATGTGGGATTGTTTTTTGTCTTAAATCCTGTTTTCTTGTGTCTTGTTTTCTTAGGTTCTTTTTTTTCTTGAAATATTATTATTATTATTATTATTATTATTATTATTATTAACAAAGAAGTCCAATATTGCTTAGTTCAGCCTCCATTCCTGGCAGATCTAGTTTTCTCCCCCCTCCCTCAAGAGTGAGTCAGGTGTTCCTCTAGGGGGAGTGGGATATAAGGAGTCAGTCCAGGATGTTTCTGATCCCAAGTTGTTCAGTGGTTGTGGTTTGCAGCTTGGATATGCTTTGCTTTTTTTCTTGTTTGTTTGCTTGTTTGTTTAGAGTCCACTAATAAGTGAGTGCTTATCTTTCTGAGTTTGTGATACCTTGCTCAGGAGGATATTCTCCAAGTCCATCCATTTGCCTGCGAATTTTAAGATATCATTTTTTCGTAGCGCTGAGTAGTACTCCATTGTGTAGAACATTGTGTACAACAGTTTGTTAATCCATTCTTCAGTTGAGAAACATCTAGGTTGTTTCCAGGTTCTTGCTATTACAAATAAATCTGCAATGAACATAGTTGAGCTAATGCCTTTGGAGTATGACTGTGCATCTTTAGGATATACACCCAGAAGTGGTATTACTGGGTACTTGGGGAGATTGATTCTCAATTTTCTGAGAAATTGCCATACTGCGTTTCAAAGTGGCTGAACAAGCTTACATTCCCAACAACAATGGAGGAGTGTTCCCCTTGCTCTGCATCCTCTCCAGCATAGGCTATCATATGTGTCTTTTATCTTAGCCAATCTGACAGGTGTAAGGAGGTATCTCAAAGTTGTTTTGATTTGCATTTCTCTGAGGGCTAAAGATGATGAGCACTTTTCAGGTACCTTTCAGCCATTTGTAATTCTTCTGCTGAGAATTCCCTTTTTAGATCTGAACACCATTTTTTTGATTGGGTTATTCAAGGTTTTGGGCTCTAGATTCTTGAGTTCTTTATATACCTTAGAGATCAGTCCTCTATCACTTGTAGGGTTGGTGAAAATCTTTTCCCATTCTGTAGGCTGTCGTTTTGTCCTATTGACAGTGTCCTTGGCTTTACAGAAGCTTCTTAGCTTCAGGAGATCTCACTTATTGATTGTTGGTCTTAGTGTCTGTGCCAGTGGTGTTATATTTCGGAAGTGGTTGTCTGTGCCAATTCAAAGAAGTGGATTTCCCATTTTCTTTTCTATCAAGTTTAAAGTGGCTGGGTTTATGTTGAAGTCTTTGATCCACTTGGATCTGAGTTTTGTGCAGGGTGACAGGCTCAGATCTATTTGCATTTTTCTACACACTTCCATCCAGCTATGCCAACACCATTTGTTAAATATACTATATCTTTTCCAATGAATATTTTGGGCCTCTTTGTCAAAGATCAGGTGTTCATAGGTTTTTGGGTTAATGTCTGGATCCTCAATTCTATTCCATTGGTCCACAAGTCTGTTTTTATGCCAGTACCAGGCTGTTTTTTTACTGTAGCTCTATATTATAACTTGAAGTCAGGGATGGTGATAGCTCCTGAGGTTCTTTTGTTGAGTAAAATTGTTTTGGCAATCCTGGCTTTCCTGTTATTCCAAATGAAATTGAATATTGTTCTTTCAAGGTTCAAAAAATATTGTGTTGGGATTTTGATGGGCAGTGCATTGAATCTGTAGATTGCTTTTGGTAGAATTGCCATTTTTCCTATGTTGATCCTACCAATCCAGGAACATGGGATAGCTTTCTATCGTGGTAAAAATCCGCCATGAGATATGTTTTAAATGGGGTTTATTTTGTGAAAATCACTTACAAAACAGAGACAGTTTTAAGAGAAAATGAAAGGATAAGGTTGCAGTGCGCCGTAGCGTTTCTAAGGAAAACTCCTCATCCTCACACCGCACGTCCGAACTCCCGCGCCGCTGGCCCAAACTGCGCACCCGGTTGAGAACCCTTGCGAGAGAATGCCGGCTTCCTGTACTGGTCCTCTCCCTCGAAGGTCTACTTCTGGAATCCTTTCCAGTTAACCATGCCCCGCTCATCTCCAGTCCTCTGATGCGATCGTTCACATATAGTTCCTGATTTCCCGCTACAGCTTTTCATTTTCTGATATCCTCTTCAATTTCTTTCTTTAGTGGTTTAAAATTTTTGTCAAATAAGTCTGTTACTTCTTTGGTTATTTTACTCCAAGTTATTTAATACTATTTGCAGCTATTATGAAGGGTAATGTTTCCCTTATTTTTTTTCAGCTCTTCTATCTTTAGTGTATAGGTGGGATACTGATTTCTTTGAGTTAATCTTGTATCCTGCTATATTGCTGAAGGTGTTTATCAGCTGTAGCTGTTCCTTGGAAAGAATTTTGTGGGTCACTTATGTATACAATCATATCATCTGCAAATAGAGATAGCTTAACTTCTTCTTTTCCAATTTATTTCCCCTTAATCTCCTTTCGTTCTCTTATTGTTTTAGCTAAAACTTTGAGAACTATATTGAATAGATAAGGGGAGAGAGGACATTCTTGTCTATTTCCTGACTTTAGTGGGATTGCTTTGAATTTTTCCCCATTAAGTTTGATGCTGGCTCTCAGCTGCTTGTAGATCACCTTTAATATATTGAGATATTGTCCCTGTATTCCTGCTCCCTCTAACTAAAGGAGTGTTGGATTTTGTCACAGGCTTTTTCAGCATTTAAGGATATGATCATGTGGTTTTATTCCTTTAGTTTGTTTAAATGATGCATAACGTTTACGGTTTTTTGTAAATTAAACCAACTCTGCATTTGTGAGATGAAGCCTACTTGGTCATGGTGGATGATATTTTTTATATATTGTTGTATACGGTTTGTCAAAATTTTGTTGAGAAATTAAACATCAATATTCATGAGGGAAATTGGTCTCTAGTTCTCCTTCTTTGTTGTGTCTTTGAGTGGCTTGTCTTTTAGGGTAATTGTGGCCTCATAGAAGAAATTTGGCAATAGTTCTTCAGTTTCTACTGCGTGAAATAGTTTGAGGAGTAATGGTAATAATTCTTCTTTGAATGTCTGGTAGAATTCAGCACTGAAACCATCTGGACCAGGGCTTTGATTTTTTAGGAGGTTTTTAATGACAGATTCAAGTTCCTTAAGGGTTATAGGCCTGTTGAGGTAATTAATCTACAAGTGATAGAGGGCTGATCTCTAAGATATATAAAGAGTTCAAGAATCTTGAGCCCCAAACCTTGTATAACCCAATCAAAAAATGGAGTTCAGAACTAAAAAGTGAATTCTCAACAGAAGAATTATGAGTGGTGGAAAGGCACTTGAAAAAGTGCACATCATCTTTAGCCATCAGAGAAATGCAAATCAAAGAAACCTTGAGATACCACCTGACACCTGTCAGATTGCCTAAGATAAAAGACACAGATGACAGCCTATGCTGGAGAGGATGCAGAACAAGGGGAGTACTCCTTCATTGTTGGTGGGTGTGTAGGCTTGTTCAGGCACTCTTGCATGTAGTATGGAGGTTTCTCAGGAAACTGAGAATCAATCTCCCCAAGAACCCAGGAATACCACTTCTGGATGTATACCCTAAAGACACATATTCACACTCCAATGGCATTAGTTCAAGTATGGTCATAGCAGCATTATATGTAGTAGCAAGAACCTGGAAACAACCTAGATGCCCCTCAACTGAAGAATGGATTAACAACCTGTGGTACATCTACACAATGGAGTACTACTTAGCTGTAAGAAAAAATGATATCCTAAAATTTGCATGGAAAATAGATGGATTTGGAGAACATCCTCCTGAGCAAGGTATCACAAACCCAGAAAGATAAGCAGGGGATGTACTTACTCATTATTGGACTCTAAAGAAAAAAAAAGCCAAGCATGCCCAAGCTGCAAACCACAACCACTGAACAGCTCGGGATCAGTAACATCTTGGGCTGACCCCTTGGATCCTACTCCCCCTAGAGGAACACCTGACTCAGTCTTGATGTTGGGTGAAGAAAATTGGATTTGCCAGGAGTGGAGGCTGAACTAAGCAATATTGGGACCTTGGGACCTTGGGATCACCTGTTCAGGGGGGATGGGGAGAAGTGGAGAAAAAAGAATGACTTGATGTGGCAGGAGGGGGAGGGGGAAGGAACATTGATTAAGGATATACAGGGATAGAAAATGTGACTTCTTTATACATAATAATAATAATAATAATAATAAAGAAAACTACATTCTAGTGTCTCATGACCTTGCCTAACCAAGATTGACCTATCATAAAATTTCCTCCTGGTGATTTGACACTCTGACTTTAATTTCCTCCTCCTGCTTCTGTAAAATGGCTGGCACTTCAGTGGGATATGAATTAGTTTCATTTTTTCCTTTGCCTTCTTCTTCCCCTTGTTCTTCTTGTTCTTCTTCTTCTTTTGTTTCTACTGTATTTTTCATTTGTTTTTATTTTCAAAAGATGTTGTTAAATGTTTTTTCTTTAATTGTATATGTATGAGTGTTTTGTCTATATTATGTCTGTGGACTACTTGTGTACCTGGTGCCATTAAAGGGCAGAAAACAGCCTCAGATAACCTGTAACATGAAATTGGGTGTGCTAAGAGGTAAGCTGGATCTGGAAAGAATTACAGGAGAAAAAAATGGTCAGAATATATCATGTGAAAAAAATTATTAAAAATAAAGGAAGCTCATAGAAGATACTGGAAGGATTACTTCTGAGTGAACAAAGGGATAAAGTATTTACAAGAAGTGTCATCAAAAGAAAATATTAGGTAAGTAGACATGCTGTGTGTTAAGTATCAGATATGTGTCAATACAAAAAAATCTCTCATCTGAAATCTGAAGGGGACAAGAAGAAACTCAATGGACCCAAATATGAATTACAAGAGCCCAGGACCATAGCGTTTCCTTACACCAAATTTCATGTTTTTATCTTTTAATAATTCCTGTAGTTTTATTCTAAGAGAATGAAGAAAATCACGAATCAGAACCTTTTACATCAGATAGGCAAGTCATGAAAACTGAGAAAAATCTCAAGTATGAACCTTGGGTAATATCAAATAACATTATCAGTTTTTTGGTTGTTACAAAATAAAAATCTGTTTGCATATCCCAAAGGCTTCATGAAGTGGGAATCAGACAATGTCACTTTGACCTAGAGGTATGGCCTTTGGGCCTTGAGGACTTGTGTATGAGCATGGACAGGCCAGTTTAAGACTAGGTGCACACCACCTCTCTTTCTGTTTTGCTCCCTTGGGCTATTAAAGAAAGGAGCAGACTTGCTTCTGCCATGTCAACCAGTTCCGTTTTCCAGGAATCATCCAACTGTTCAATGAGTTATATCAGTGAGTTTTTCATATAAGCCCCTTAATAAATATTAACATTTTAATCAGTTACTATTAATTAATAACAATAAATAACTTTGTCTAATGGTCACAATCCATTTACTCAATATAGTTAGAACAGTACATGATTATTAGGATAGGGAGAGATGGTTCTGAAAGATTCAGCTTTATACCTGCAACATTCTAGCCTCTTCACTTCATTGAAGTTCTAATCTATTGATTAGCCTTTATAATAACAGTTCCTTTAGAAGATATTTCATTCATATGTGTATGAATGTATATATGTAGCTATGTAGGTTTATGTAATATACACGTAGAGATAAATTTAAAATAATAAAATATACCTTCTTGTGTGCCTCTCTGTTACTCACTGAATAAGATCTCCAACACATTCTTCACTCACGACATTTCTGATATTAGAGCACAAGAAATCATCTCTTTTACTACCTGAATCATCAAACATCTATGTGAGCTTTACAATGATGAACTGTATGACCATATCTTTTTCCAGTCTTCCAAATTTTGAATAATATGTTTACAGTGGGAATGACTTGAGGTAGAGAATTACAGCATAATGTATCTGCATTAACTTCTAGATTCTTTTTATTAACTCTGTTAAACAAATGCAAGATGAAGGATATTACTATGAAATAAGAAAAAATAATAAATGTTTCACTGTAGTTTTTGTAAAACTGTGTATTCTATCAATGGTTACATGCCACAGAAGTGATTAACTTTGGTTTGTTTTCAGAAAGGTATAATGTCATTTTCCAGAAATCATCATGGAGTGGTAGTCAATGTGTCTAAGAAAGAAAATGTTTAACAAACTAGACTACAGAAAGATATTAGCAGAGTTCTTTATTACTTTGTAGAAAACAGGTTCTTTGCTAATTCCAACAACACTACAGATCACAGTTCTCTGACACTGCTGTGACAAGAGGAGAAGCACATTAAGAAAAGCTCAAGACCTTTAGCTCAAGATCAACTCTATTTAGTGTAGTTCTGTGAAACAGAATTTTGTTTCAAGGCTTATACTTCCCTAGGTGTAAGCAGTTTTGCTTCCTATTGGACAGAGTCATTTAGCTTCAATGGGATTTCAAGATCTCTTAAATCTAGTTGGAAGCATGAGGAGATTCCAGATTCTTTGGATGGTTTTTCTTCTGATCTGCAATGCTATGGTGGGAGTTTAACTTTTTTTGGAGAAATTCCCTGAAGCTTCCCTTGTCATCACTGCTGTGTCCACGTCATTGACAATGATTCTGTCTCTAACAATAACAATGAGATCCTGAGCCAAGATGACCTCCTGAGAATCCCCACCCCACTGGACTCCAACCTCAGGCCAGAGAAGTGCCAGTACTTCATCCAATAATAATGGCATCTTCTTCATTCAAATGACACATTCTCAAATTTGAAAGAGTGTAGGGAGCTGCTTACAGTCACACCTTAAGATGGCGTTGGCCTTGAGTGCTCTCCCTGGTAAACAACTCCATATTTGGCTAAGGCCAAGGATCTGGCTTGCTTCCGCGTATCTGAGCCTATTGGTGATGCCCACGTGGCTATCTTGGATTGGAAGCCCTGAGGGTATTTCACTAAGAGCAGGCTTCCTCCCGGGATCGTCCATGAGAGAATGGTTGTTCATCTGAGTGAGTGAGTGAGTGAGTGAGTGAGTGAGTGAGTGAGAGAATGAGCTAGTGAGTGAAAGATAAGAAGATATCTGAAAGGCCCGAATAAAGTACAGAGAGAAGGATCCAGTGTTGCGTGTTCCTTGCTGGCTGAGGTGGCGTGCGACAAGTGGTGGCCCGTATGGGGAAGAGATAAGAACTAAACTCGCACCAACGGACGACAGGATTCAGAACTTTCTGCATTCAGGGGGTGCACCGGTAAGTCCCAGGTAAAGTGGGATCCTCAATTAAAGCAGGTAGCTCTGACCTGTAGATAAAGGCGGAGAAGAGGGAGCTCACCAAGGAGTGAGGGTAACCTCTTGGTGCTAGCGGGTAGCTCCGACCTGTAGATAAAGGCAGAGAAGAGGGAACTCACCAACAAGTGGGTGAAACCTCTTGGCGCTGTGGAAGCACAGTAACCTTGAGCTCAAGGTAAAAGTAACAGCAGTTTCGGCTCAAAGTGAAAGTAACAGCCATAGCAAGGCTGGGGCTCTTTGGGAAAAGCTCAGAAAAAGATTTTTGAAATAAGGAGTAAAAGTCATATAAGGATGGGGTCTTCAACCTCACGTCCAATTTTTTTTGGCATGAGCTGCATGTCTCTTATCTTTTCCTTAGAATTTTGCTACTGTACCATGGATGTGGTTTAATTCCTTATTTACAATCTCTTATAAATACTGCCCTGCTAAGTTGTTTTGTCTTATTGCCTGGCTGTATTAAATGTAATTCCATAAAGATTTAAGTTTAACTTACAAACATTTGGTATCATACAGTGTAAAGTTTTAAACCTTATG
>PVIH01029330.1:0-13828 GCA_004025045.1 Sigmodon hispidus | reverse complement strand
CTATTAGGGTGTAAGAATTGATGTGGGATTCGAGCTTTAGCAGTGTTTCTTTTACATATGTAGGTGCCCCTATATTAGGGGCATAAATATTTAAGATTGAAATCTCCTCTTGACCAATTTTTCCTGTGATGAATAAGTAGTGACCATCTTGGTCCCTTTTAATTGCTTTTAGCTTAAAGTCTACTTTGTTAGATATTAGATTGCAACCCCTGCTTGTTTCTTAGGACTGTTTGACTGGAAAATATTTTCCCAACCTTTTATTCTAAGCCTCTGTCTATCTTTGCGGTTGAGGTGTGTTTCTTGTAGGCAACAGAAGGATGGCTTCTGTTGTATCCATCTTGTTAGTGTGTGATGTTTTATAGGAGAGTTGAGACCATTGATATTAAGGGAAATTAGTGACCATTGATTCATATTTCCTGCCATTTTTGGTGGCAACTTGTTTGTATTTCCTTTCTCTAGGATATGCTTCTATGGACTTATTGATTGTTTGTGATTTCGTGGATGTATCTGGGGTCCTAATGTTGGAGTTTTCAATCTAATACTCTCTGTAGTGCTGGATTGGTAAATAGATATTCTTTCAGTCTGACTTTGTCCTGAAATACCTTGTTTACTCCATCTATGGTGATTGATAATTTTGCAGGGTATAGTATTCTAGTTTGGCAGCCATGCTGTTTTAGCATCTGTATAACTTCTGACCAATCCCTTCTAGCTTTCATCGGTTCCATTGAATAGTCAGGCGTTATTCTGATGGGTTTGTCTTCATATGTGAGTTGGTCCTTTTCTTTTGCAGCTCTTAAAATTTTTTCTTTGTTCTGTATGTTTTATGGCTTAATTATAATGTGGTGTGCTGACTTTTTTGGAGGATTCTATCTATTTGGTGTTCTGTAAGCTTCTTTTATCTCTATAGGCATTTCCTTCTTCAGGTTAGGGAAGTTTTCTTCTATGATTTTATTGAAAACATTATCTGTGCCTTTGAGCTGGTATTCTTCTCCTTCTTCTATTCCTATTATTCTCAAATTAGGTCTTTTCATGGTGTCCCAGATTTCCTGAACATTTTGAGTTATGGCTTTTTTAGTTTTACTGTTTTCTTTGACTGATATATCTATTTGAGCTATTGAATCTTTCACTTCAGAGATTCTGTCTTCCATCTCTTGAACTCTGTTTGTTATGCTTGTAATTGTGGTTCCAGCTTTTTTCTTCAGATTTTCTATTTCCATCTTTGCTTCATTTTGTGCCTTTTTTATTGCTTCTATTTTAGCTTTTAGTTCCTGGCTTGTTTCTTTCATAGATCTGTTCATCTCTTCCAATTTTTTGTTTGTATTTTCTTCTATTTCTTTAAGGCTATTTTTCATATCTTCTTTGAGAGCTTCGATGATCATCAAAAAGTAATTTTTGGTGTTGCTTCCTTCTGTTTCCTCTTCATTGCTCAGTTCAGGTCTTGTATTTGTATGATCACCACTCTCTTCTGGAGTTATCATGTTGTTCTTTGTATTATTATGTAATTTTTTGCACTGACGTTTGCCCATGGCTTCAGTGGTTCACGATTAGATGGCTCCTAGTCAGTTGTGGCACTCGGGTTTGTGTGCCTCCTGTCACCTCTCTGGGCAGGGTCTGAGTCTGTCCTTCTTGGACCCCTGTAGTTGTCAGTTCCCTCAGTTTGATGTGGCATGGGTAGCCATGCAGATTGCCTCAGCAGGAGCTGTGGGTATGGTGACAGGCAGAGTTTATCTGCCCCCAGCTCCAGAGTGCCCTGGGACTCTGCAGACAGCACTTGGTCCCGGAAGCAGAACCGGAACTGATAGGAGCTCAACTCCCCTTCCCTGGTTGGGATATAGGCGCTTGGGCCTGGTGACCCCTCCTCACCTCTGGGCGGTGTCTGAGTCTGTTCTTTCCAGACCCCTGTAGTTGTCTGCTTGCTCAGTTTTAGGTGACGGTGGGTAGCCGTGCAGATTCCCTCAGCAGGAGCTGTGGGTATGGTGACAGGCAGAGTTTATCTGCCCCCTGCTCCAGAGTGCGCTGGAACTCTGCAGACAGCACTTGGTCCCGGAAGCGGAACCGGAACCAATGGGTATACTAGTCTTTATAGACTCTTTTTCAGGTTGGGCAGAGGCTTTCTTTACTAAGAATAAAACCTCCCAGATGATGGTCAAGGTATGGCACATGGTTCTGATTGGCTGAGACTGTTGGGAGCTCTAGAAATATGAAGTAGGAACTCAGTTGGCTTCAACAAGGCTGGCTCATCAGAGTCAAGGGCCCTGGTGGAGATAAAGCCAAAACTCAAGGTATTTGGGTGTAAATTGCTTTGAGTGTGTTAGATGTTTCCTGCAAAGTATTTCTTGTGTTGGATTGTATCTTTCCCACTTGTTAATTCCTTGGGATTCATTTCCCAGGAACGTTTAGCAGTGTGATTGATTATTTATTAGGCCCAATTTCTCCCATAAGTCTGGGGGCATATGGGTAACATCCCCTAGCTATGTGTTAAAAGTCACACAGACAAGATCTATTTTCTCACAAATCAGATCTTTGTTCCTTTGCCCATAGCAGTCTCAATGTCTGCTCTCCCTACAACTATCTTTACTAGTAAACATCTGGAGAGAGTCAGCCCTCAGAGAAAGTATTTTATTTGAAACATTTCTCAGATATCTAAGGACAGCTACAAATAGATATGGTATACCCTAAGTTTACCATTTTTACAGATAACAGAGCTATCTGTAACTAACACTACTAATCTTAGGCCCTTAACTTTCTGTACTCACTTGCACCTGAAGTTATTAATACAAGAAACTAACTAAAGGAGTTATTGTTTGTGATATAATAATAATAATAATAATAATAATAATAATAACCTAAATAACCAACTCCTACTTGCAGGTGTTAAAACAAACATTCTGAAGTACTGCAGCACAAGACTAAAGCAAATAGAAGTTGACAAGTCCAGTCTCCTGTGCAAAATTGAGACATAATGTCTCTTTGTCCCACAAAAAGATCCCCTTCAACAACCTCCTAGCTGCAGGCTTTTCTCCATTGTTTATTCAGGTCACCTAGCAACCAAGAACACTTGCCCCACCCATCAGAAAAGAGGCTGCAAGGAGACCTTATGGAAATAGCACAGAACTTTGTTCATGGTTTTTTGCTGATTAATAAACTTTCAACCTCTTTCCTAGCCTCATTTAGGATTGTAGTTAAAGCACATGATTTTCTCCCTTTAGATTGATTTGTTGATCTAATCTTTAGCTGACCCCTGTTGTTGAGTTCTAACATTTCACTTGGGGGAGGGGGATAAAAGGCACAGAGTCAAAAACATAGACCCCAGGAGTCAGTTGAAAATAACTAACTCATTTATTCAACAATGAGAGAGCCTTATATACCCTCCTTCCAGCCCCTAGGCTGTATCACAATCTGGTGATATGGCTGTCCCTCATTGGCTGGGCATAATCAGGAGATCTAACAGCATCTGTTGCTAGGTAGATTCTGGGCAAACAGGAACATTAGACAAAAGCTGTTGCTAGGCATGCAGGCAGACTTCAAGTTGGTGCATAAGGAATATATACATGCCTTGGCAAATGGTTTGGGTCAATTTCCTTGGCTCTATGGGCCTTTCTACTACAGACCCCACCAGAAAAACCTTGACTAAGCCATCCTACTTTGTGTCATAAACCAAAGCTGACAGTTACTGCCTGTGTGTAAATCTTATCACCCCTCTGTATGACCCTGAGAAATTCAAGCCACTTATTGCTTTGCCAAAGAATAACTGCCTGCATGAGTATATAAGCCCATGCCTTCACTCTTATAGTTGTCATGCCAATAAGAGTTGTGCCAATAAAGATGAAATAAGTAAAGAGAATATTGTGAGTTTATTTTAACCTATAGTTACTTCCTAGCTAGTAAGAGTGCACTTCTTGAACCCTGAAGGAAAACCTAGTCAGGGCTGGTTCCCCCAAGGTTTTCTTTATCAGACAATGAATCAACTGACCTTTGCAGTACAAGTAACTCAGGTGTGACTAAAGCATGGGGGCAGATTGGAAAATGCATTGTGGCCATAGTCCTCAGAGATCTGGACACATAGAATCAGATCCTAAAAGAGATCCTTACCAAATTAGTCATGAAAACTATCAGTGACTGGGTGTCTTTCCTCCCCTTTGCCCTGTATAAAGTGAAAAATTCCCCTACACCATTGGGCTTACACCATTTGAGATTATGTTTGGATGGTCCCCTTCCTGTCCTGCCTAACTTGTGGTCTAAGTCAATTACTGTGTTCAATAATGTTAACTTGCTAGCCTCTTTAAATATAGCAACCTCAGTGTTCAAAGATACCTGGCTGAAGTTGCAATAGGTGTAGGAGATGGTTCTGCCTCCTATTCCATATTAGTTCCAGTTGGGGACTTTATTCTGCATCAGAAGACACCAACACAGAACTTAGAAATTTGCTTGAAGGGTTCCTACCTCATGATTCTGACCACCCCCACTGCCATCAAGATTGATGGTATCTCCACATGGGTACACCACTCCCAAGCCCTCACAACTCCCAGGCAGAACACTGAGTGGTTCCATGTAAACTCAGGCTTTCTATCAGGTTGCCCATGCCTGGACACCCCCCCCCCTTTGACCCTACCTACTCCAGCCAAACTAGAACTGCCTGGCTGAAGTAGTACTGGGAAACAAATAGGGATTACGTCTTTTAGTTTTACAAGATAGACTTTTCATAGACTTAGGAGAGGAATGTTGTTTCTGTGTTGGTCATTTAGAAGTGGTAAAGGAAATACTGACCAAAGTTAGGGATGGACTAGCCAAAATAAATAGGGAACATGGGCAATCTAAGATTAGTTTCAATCTTTGTGGTTAACTACCTTAGTATCCACATTACTAGGGACCCTGCTAATTTTAATGTTCTTACTCAGTTTTTGGCCCTGTATCCTAAATAGGCTGCTCATCCTTATTAGAGAAAAGATTAGCACAGTGCAGTTAATAGTATTATACAGTCTCAGTATATTCCATCAGAGACCTTCAAAGAGAAACCATTATTAAGTTCTCTAGAGTTACTGCTAGAGGGAGGAATGAGAAACCCAGGCCTCAGCACAATTGCACCCATGTAAAAGAAAAAAAGGCCAGAGAAGAATGTCCCATATTTTGGGCTACCCCTGAGCTTTTGACTTAGCTGCAGCAAGAGTCACAAAGCTGCCTGAAGTCAGCTCCAGGTGGCTCCAAGTGTCCCCCTGATGAAATGCAATATTGCATTTCCCTAGACCTGCAGAGTCAATCAGTTCAATTCACATACCTCCAGCTTCAGCCAATCCCAGTTTTGTAGCTGAGCACTGCTGGAATTTCCCAATTCCCCTTTGTCTGGCCCTTATTAAAAAAAAAAGAAAATCCCTCCCAATACTACTCAAGGTCTCTCCTGTTCAGCTGCTGTGTTGGTTAGACTAAGAAAGACCCAAGTTAACTAGAATTAAAGACTTTTTTTCATTGAATTTGGTCTCTTAGTGGTCTTTTGGGTGTCCAGACTTTGGGCAAAAAAAATTCTCATGCATGCGTATATAACTCCTTCACTGTTTGAGGTAGACACAGAAGAATCACTAGGGCTTCCTGTCCACTAGTAAAATAGTTCCAGGCTCAGGGAATAACTGTATTAAAGAAATAAGGCAGTAAGTGGTAGAGCAGAACACCCAGTTTCCTTCTCTGCCCTTTACATGTACAGAGTCATGTGTACAGATACATATACACACATTCACATACCACACTCTTACACATACATGCATACATATATGTAAATAAAGAAATAAGTAAATAAATACACTTGAACTTTATTACATGTGCTAAGTGGAAGAAGTTACTAGAGTTTCATTCAGAGAAGTGACATGATTTAGCTCATGCATTCTAAAGACCACTGGAGAATCTGCAAGAAAAAGGACATCATGGGGTTTAAAGGAAGAAGAAGAAACAAGGAATGTTAATAAGAGATTGTTTCAGAGCTTTTGAAGATGGTGGAGGGTACAGAGCTACTATAAGAAAGGCTTAGACCATAGACATGTTTTGAAAATATATTTTACTAGAGATTAGCTATGGAACTCAAAGAAACAAGAAGAATCAATGGCTGGTGCAGACATATTTGGTTTGAGAACAGAATGTAGTTGGTCCAGCCTCTGCCATTATCAAAAAGGAGTGGGTAGAGTTGGGAGTCAATATCTAAACTTCAAACATAGAAGATTAAGCTGTAAGTAAATGAAACTTTCAGCAAAGATGTTATGTTGGCAATAGGACTGATATTTGAAGCTTGGGCTCTCTGGATAGTCACAAAGAACTGTGGAAATCATCAGTATAATGCATATTTGTTTTGCCTTCTGACCATTTGGGGGGTCAAATTAGGAACCTTTCTCATGCTAGGCAAATGACCTATCATTGAGCTTGTTATGGGTTTGAAGTCATTCAGAGATTCACCAGTCTGACCAGTAATATATTTTTAAAAACAAGAAACTTTTATTCAGATTCTAGTGCCAGGGCTACCCTTGCGCCCCTGGATTCCCAAATGTAGTACCAAATTAGATTACTCAGGGGCTTATAAAGGCAAAACTCACAAGACTACATTTCTTGCCTTTGTGCAATCAGAGACAAGTACAAATCCTGATAGACTTCCTGTTTACATGTAATCAAATACACATCCATCCTGCCTTTGCGCCTTCAAACACAACCTGTTTATATGCAAATTGAGGGTTACATTCAGTGTATCAAGCAGATAACTTAGTTATCTCAAGCCAGCAAGCTTTTTTTAGAAAGGGGTTGTGACCATTAACTTATATAGAAAAAAAAAATTAAACAATACCAGCAAATTACAAGAGTAGTCCCCAACATTTCAGGTTATTCTGTCCTTCGGTAAGTAGGGCTTACAGATGAGAGGCAATTTTGTTTTCTATTCCTCTTAAGCACAGTAATTTAAGCTTAATGAATAATGTTAATCATCATAAGATACATACCATGTCCCATGCTTTATCTGCCACCATTTTTTTCAGCTTCTAAATTAACCTCACCTTTTCTCTTCTGCTCCTTTCCGCATGCTCTTTTCTCATAAGTATGTACCTTCAGAACCTACTGACAACTTTTTTTTTTTTTTTTTACTATTGATTTTCGCTAAATGATTTGCTGTTTTTCACCTACATTTACACTAGGAGCTATAAACTCTATGTATAATTCTTTAACTTACTCTTCCCTCTCTGGACTTCAGTTTTCTCATTTGCACAGCTAGCAGTCAGGTTACATCAATGAATGATAAGACAAAGGGATTACTGGATGGTTATTCTTAGTCAAACCACCAAATCTGATTGCATTGAAACCACCATTATTGAAAATTATCATGTTAGATAGGATCCCATTATACAAGTGTCTATATGTAGTCATAGAAGATTAAAAACCACTGGCTTAGAATCATCTTTTGGTGACTTTCTGTGAAGTATTTAGGCTGCAGAAATGCAGTCTGAGGTAAATGTGGTTTAACTCCACAAACTAACTTTATTATTATGTCTTGCTTCCTAATAGTCAATGGGGCTTTAACAGGCTCACTCTCCAGCTCTTAAAATAAGATTCCTAAAGGCTGAGCTATGCTCTTTATCCAAGGGACCAACAATAGTTTGACTTGTCCCTGAATAAAACTTTCAATTCCTTAATGATCATCTATCACTAAGTACAGACCCTGTATATTATCCTACCTCAACTTCCAGAAATACATGTGTGGTATGTTGCCAACTTTAGTGGATTTAGACTCACCACAGAAACACACCTATAGCATGAATTCTAATTGCTTTTATAATTAAATCCCAGAGCCTGGTATTGTGGAAAAGCTTGAAGTTCAGAAAGACAGAGGAAGAAGCCACAGCTACTTCTCACTTAACCACTCCTCATGAATCCGCAATCTGAATGCCTCTGAGTGCTCAGCTGAAAGGGAGGAGTGTCACAGGCCAATTGCTGAACTCCTGCCTTCTCTGGCATTATATTTCTCCCATCCTCTCTTCCCGGCCATATCACTTTCTGTTTCAACCTTTCAAGTGCTGGGATTTAGGTGTGTGCCACTACCACCTGGCTATGTTTGGCCTTGAACTCACAGAGATTCAACTGGATCTCCAGATTGCTAGGATTAAAGGTGTGTGTCACCACTCCCTGACCTCTGTGCCTCTATGACTAAATTTACATCTGGTTCTGCCCTCTAATCTTGAGGCAAACTTTATTAGATAAACAATATGTCAACACACATACACATGTGCGCTTGCACACACACACACACACACACACACACACACACACACAGTTATGTCTAGAATATTTGTAGAATTCTTACCCTGAATTAGCACCATCTGATAGTTGGAACCCTTGCCTGAATAAAGGGAGAAATGTAGCTAAGCATGAATATTCAAGTCTCTTAACTTTCTCCCTGTGTACACAATGTGACTAGATATTTTCCACTCATGCTGCTAAGTCTTCTCTATCCTAGTACATTGTACCTCTAAACTGTAAGCAAAAATAAACCCTTCCTTTCTTAAGTTGCTTTTAGCTGTTCTTTTTTTCAACAAGAAAAGTAAATAATGCAGAAAACTGGTAAGGCATAGTGGATATTACAAAAATCTGACTAGGTATCTCATAGGAAGTCATTTAAAAAAAAAAAAAATGGAGAAGAATTTGGATCTCTAAGTTATAAATGCCCTAAGTCAACAAGAAGAGTTCAGTGGGCCATTCTGAAATGAATGGAACACCAGAATGCTGGGAGAACTGTGGACAGCCAAAGGCCTAGCTCATGAAATTTCAGAGGTGAATAATGACTCTAGCAGGAACTAAAATAGAAGTCATTCATGCTATTTCATCAAGGGATCTAGCTTCATTCTTCCCACGACCTAAAATCAGGGGTAAAACCAAATTAAAAAGTAATTGACTGATTTGTTTAGTGGAAGAAATTTTAGAACATGGTAGCCTCCAGCTGTGTTGTGGTTACTATTCAATGCTCACATTCAGGTTTGCAGTTTGTGGAACAGACAAAGCGCAAAGTGTAAAAAAATATTTAGTTTGGTGTGGAAAGGAGCATGATTTCAAAGTTAAAGACTAGAAGAACAGGAAACAGTTTGTAATTAGTAAAGACATTGGCATCATTAAAGAGCAATCTCCTGCTCAGCACTAGGAGTCTTACAGCAAGTCTTCAAATTTCAGAGGCTCCAGCTTGGGGATATTATATAAATTAATTGAACTTTCTTATTGTTGTTTTGAAACAGTGTCCTATCTAGCTCATACTGTCTTTGATTGCTTTGTGTAGCCAAGGATGACTTTGAAATCCTGGTTCTCCTGCATGCAGCTATAACTCTTAAAAGCTGGAATTAAAGGCGTGTGTGGCTATTTCTGGCAATGTGAATAAACAATATTTGAACTGAGAATGCCACTGTTAAAAACATTGCTAAAGAAAGTTCTCTCAAAATTAGCCTTAAAGGCATGTAAGTGTGATTCAGAGGGTTAACACAACATGTCTAGTTGGAGAAGCAGAAGTTAATAACATGCCCATGTGATATTAATTTGCAGGCATAAAGATATGTGTCAGAGAGGTCATAGATGCTTACACCAACATACTAAAAAGTTGCTAAAGCCATATAGTCTATGGCAACCTCAGGTTCCTTGCAAGCAGGTCCTGAGAGGACACACCATGAAGCCAGAAATGAAGACACTAGGATATTGATGATGCTAATATGATGAGGTGAGGGGCTGCAGGCCCTCCAGTAGAAACCATCCAAGGAGGAGCCAGTACTTAAGGAGAAATACCTGACATTCCAAACATTCCCTTCCTGGGAAAGGGACATTAACAATAGAACAGACAGTCTCTAGATACACATCTGTTAATCTGCTGATATTGGTAAACCTTAAAGACCACTGCTTTGGAAACATTCCTAGAATTCAAAGCAACAAAGGAATTCATAATAGGTACTCCTAGCTGAGCTTGGACCAATTTCAGGACTGTAATCCCACAGTTCTAAAGCCCCTAGAGCCCCCTCCCCCAAAAAAAACCTTTGCCTCATACTACTCAGGGTCACTCTTACAACACCACTGTGTCATAAGGATGAATAAAGTGACCCAAGCTAGCTTGTCAATAAAGATACTCTTTGCTGTTGCAGTGGAACCTGTCTCTTGGTAATCTTTTGGGGAGCCTTGACTCTGGAGACAACAATGGCATCTAATTGAAAGAGGCTAGCCTTCCTGGAGCAGTGCTGGGTCAGTATGATACCAGAAGTATCATTGGAAAAATGAAGTTACCCAGAGCTCTTGGATTCCAGGTTACTCTGTCACAAACTTGAGATTCCAAATACAGAGCTGTATGGTTTGATATTTTTCTTTGCTTGGTTTATGTCTTGTTTTGGTGCTGTCTTTCCTGGCTATCTCCTAGTCCTCCATTTTAAGAAGGAAATGTTTAGACTGTGTCATTGCATATTAGACATATGTAACTTGTTTGTGTTTTGTTTTTAAATGGGCTTCTGGCCATTCCATTTATCATGAATCTTAAAAAAGTCTATTTGAAACTCTTGAACTGTGTAGGATTAAGACTACAGGAACTGTTTGAGCTGGACTACATGCATTTTACATTATGAGATGAAAATGAGAGTGACCTTCACGGCCTAGGGTAGAGTGTTATGATTTAAAGTAACATGACAAAGGATGTAGTTATAATAGTTGATCTACATTGTCTGTGAGTCCCCTATCAGCCACTTTTTACCCTAGGAGGTGATTTTTGGATATGAAGGAGGTGGGGTAGCAGAAAAGGACTGGAGAGTATATTAGAGCACAGCTGATTTACTTAGGTAAGGAGTCCTGAGGAAGTAGAGGACAAACAAACAAGGCAGGAAGTGCACAAAATTTGCATATGTGAACCTGGTTGAAGATAAGCAATTGTTAAGGAAGAAGGAATTCAAATACCAGAATGCTGGGAAGAAGTGCCCGGAGGGATTTTCCAAGCCTATCAATTGGGTTAACAGGTTGCCTGCCACTTGATTTCTGAGAAGACAGATCTCTGGTGGGAAACAGAAGCTTAACAGACTCCAAAAATGACAGGGCCTTTGTCTCTACCGGCTTGAGTGAGCTTAGGCCTGATTTTGAGTAGGGTGCAGCCTCATTCCTACTCTGCTCTCTGAGAGCTGCCCAGGGTATAGACAACTCTCTACTGTCCCTTATCTGGCTTGAGAATACACAACTGTCAACTTGACTGGATTTAGAACCACCACAGAAATATACATCTGGTTATATCTGAAAAGGTTTAACTTAGGAGGGAACACCCATACTTTGTCATTACCACCTCATGGGTGGGGGTTCTTAACTGATGAAAAGGAGAAATCAAACTGAGTATCAACATTTCTGTGCCTCAGAAGCCTGACACAATACCACCAGCTTTCTACCACACTGCTACCATGACATGGACCAGAATGGTTTAGGCCCTCAAACTCTGAAAGACAGAATAAGCATTTCTATTCTTAAAATGCTTTTGTTACATTTTTCCTTACTGGGTACTATCTATTAGCCTAGGAATGACTAAATATTTGGTCACCATCCTGGAAAGCAGCTACACAAACAAGAAGCCAAAATTGATTGGTGTATACTCATGAAATTATGGAGGGACTCAGCATAGTTAAGCATGGGCTAAATGCATACAACATCCTACAAAAACAGTTGTATTGAGTGTTAGCTTCCAGATATTGGGATCCAAATAGAAGTTTTAAAAAATTGTCTTGGTTCTATACCTAATATAGATATGTTCTGTATTTTAAAATCTTTAACATAACATATAACACTAACAATTCTCTCTCGTGCTGACTTAGACACTTACTCAGCTGTTATCAGACAGTGACATTTCTAAGCACAGCAATTCTTTGCTGTCAAGGTAAAAGAGGAGATGGGCTCCCCTGTGCATTTTAGGATGTTTAGCAGTGTCATTGCCTCCTCCCAGTTGTGACTTCCCAGTCATCACAGCCACAATGCTTTCAGATTGTGCCAAATGTATCCCAGGGGGACATACAAAACTTAGCTGAGTATTATTGCAGTATAGTCATAGACTTGAAGTTAAATGCTTTGCCTTGAATAGCCAAGCTACTTCTTTTAGATGCCCTCACCAGGAAAAGGAAGGGGATTTAACCCTTTCTGACATATCCTTAGGTAAGCATGACCTATTCTGTGGATCAGGAAGAAGGACAGATTTTCATTCTCACATGCAACAAAATTAGCATCTGGCTCTAAGCCTACAGCTCACAGTGTGTAAACTTTATTTCCTATTACCAAAGAACTAAGACTTTGTTCCCCACAGAGGATGTCCTTAATGTACTACAGGTTTTTGTGAAAGAGCTATGAGCCTAGGGAAGGATCAGGGGAGTCTGTCTTTGCTATTATTAAGAAAAGACAAAACTGAGGTTAACCACAAGATCCACATGGAGAATAAATTAAGGGAACTTAAATATGTACCAATAGAAATTTCTGAGGACCAGAACTAGAACAAGCTTGTTCTTCTGCCAGTCTGTAAAAAGACTTGTGCTCAACTCATGGTGAACTGTATTTTGTGGCCAGCAGCCAAGAATATTTTTGGTGAGGCCATGGGCATGAAAGGAACATATGTCCACTGAACAGACTTCTGCATTCTTATTAAGAGGCAGAAATATCATGTTCGTTCTTTGGACCTTGAAAAGGTGAACTCCAGCTCTCAAGACTCTACTTACTGCAAAGTCCAGTTGTAACATCCTCTTTAATTGCTAAAAAGAAAAGAGAATAGAAGGCTGCCCACTGGTTTCTGTACATGTAAAGGCACTCCCTACCTAAATGGTGTTACTGCACTTCTTGTTTGCTGAAATCCTGCTATCCTCAAGCAGAGATTACAAAAGAGAAAAATCTGTCCATCCGTGAAAAGCTGGAGAAGAGACACCTCATGTCTCCTTGGGGTCTATGGCTTTTTTTTTTTTTTTATCATTTCAAGTGTGCTAAATTCTATTTTGTGTTTTTCCTTCAGGTAATCAGCAGACTGCCCTCAAGTAAGACACCATGGACACACAGACAAAGAGTGCTAAATATCCCAGGAGTAGTCATTAATACTTAAGATGCAACTAGGATTGCCCTTGTTAAAATTATTATGTTAGACCATGTATAAAGAAAGTGGGTTGAAATTTCTCTTCCTGATAGACTCCAGACTCAGGGTACTATCCTCTTGGGAAGGGGAGCCCCAAGAACCCAGACTCCAGTCCAGCTGATGCAAATCACAAGAGGGCTTTATTGAATTTCGTCTGCACAGACGGGCTATCTCTCTGTCTCAGGAGCAAGAGAGCAGCCCTGATTAACAATCCCACATCCCATTTATAGGATAAAGCCACAAAATTATCATAGAAACTGAGGCAAATACATGATTGGTCACTTGAAAGTCATACTACAATCACAAGGTTGATAGTCTAAAATCACAAGATAGATCACACTAGTCATGGGGGTGCCCTAAGGTCAGCTGGGGGGTGTCTCTTTGTTTTACAACCAGATGTTGGTCACAGCTATTCTGCTTGGAACTTCTGGTATTTAATCACAGGTTCGACCAGACCATTATGTCCTATCTGAGTTGATTATGGCTATCTGGGCTGGGTCACTCTGTTTCCTGGGACAGACTTTTTAGACTTTTAGTTCTTTGTTCTCGTGGGGGTGCTCTGCTGAATACTTGAACTGGATGCCTGGGTCAGACCTTAGAACCCAGGGCCCTTCATTCCCTAATTTTCAGAGCTCTCCTGCCAAGATCCTGTATTGGTTCACATTTCTTTAAGATTATCAATGACAAAAAAAAAAAAAAAAAGGGGGGGGG
>PVIH01029329.1:0-13811 GCA_004025045.1 Sigmodon hispidus | reverse complement strand
GGGCTTGAGGTAGCTGCTGGTGTTGGACTTGGGGTGACGGCTGGTGTTGAACTTGAGGTAACAGCTGGTGTTGAACTTGAGGTGATGGCTGGTGTTGGATCTGAAGTAATTGCTGATGTTGGACTAGAGGTGACTGCTGGTGTTGGACATGAGGTAAATAATAAAGGGCTAGAGGTAACTGCTGGTGTTGGACTTGAAGTGATGACTGGAGTTGGGCTTGAGGTAGCTGCTGGTGTTGGACTTGGGGTGACGGCTGGTGTTGAACTTGAGGTGACGGCTCTTGTTTAACTTGAGGTGACAGCTGGTGTTGAACTTGAGGTGACAGCTGGTGTTGAACTTGAGGTGACGGCTGGTGTTGAACTTGAGGTGATGGCTGGTGTTGAACTTGAGGTGATGGCTGGTGTTGAACTTGAGGTAATAGCTGGTGTTGAACTTGAGGTGATGGCTGGTGTTGGATCTGAAGTAATTGCTGATGTTGGACTAGAGGTGAATGCTGGTGTTGGACATGAGGTAAATAATAAAGGGCTAGAGGTAACTGCTGGTGTTGGACTTGAAGTGATGACTGGAGTTGGGCTTGAGGTAGCTGCTGGTGTTGGACTTGGGGTGACCACTGGTGTTGAACTTGAGGTGACGGCTCTTGTTTAACTTGAGGTGACAGCTGGTGTTGAACTTGAGGTGACAGCTGGTGTTGAACTTGAGGTGACAGCTGGTGTTGAACTTGAGGTGACAGCTGGTGTTGAACTTGAGGTGACGGCTGGTGTTGAACTTGAGGTGATGGCTGGTGTTGGGCTTGGGGTGATGGCTGGTGTACTTGCTTCTGCTGAGTGTCTGCTGAAAGTCTATTGATTTTCTTTTGTTTTGCTCGTTGGTTCTTGAACCAAATATGTAGGACTTTGGGATCTATCTTCATTTGTAAGGCCAATTCATTTTTGAGGTTGGAATCTAGATATGGGTTCTTAGCAAAATAGCTCTTCAGTATTTCCACTTGTTCCTGGGTGAATGTAGTTCGTCTCCTATCACTCTGGGTCTCACCTTCAGGACAGATGTAAGAGGATGCCATTATCTCAAATTGCTTCCAGGTACTTAGCTCTATAATGCCAAAAGAAAGAAATTTAAAGGACACAAATATTATTTTATCATATCTCTCACATTTTAATTTTTTTAGATTTGTTATCTTATTGTATTATATAAATGTTTTGCCAGCTGTATATGTGTACACCATGTGTGTCCTGATGCCTTTAGAGGTCAGAAAAGGGCCTCAGATTCCCTGGAACTGGAGTTAAGGATTGATTGTGAGACATCATATAGGTTCTGGGAACTGAACCTGGCCCTCTATACAAGAACAAGTGTTCTCTCTTTAGGATCTCAGGATCCAAGATTATGTACTGGTTCTGAAGCTGTAGATGGAAATATTCTTACCCCTAAGATATTCTGGTTCTATGGGATATTGCATAAAAATAAGGGAGCCACTGCGTACTTACAACATGAGACAACATAGGACAGTAGGTTAAAGTGTGTGTGTGTGTGTTTATCAAAATATGTAGGCTGGGTCCCTTCTCCACTTTTTGATCAGCTACAGAATGGCACAGGGCTAAGCAGAAGTATTTGGAAAATGTCCTAGGGAGAATCACCACAGTCTTAGACTCTGGGATAATTAAGTGTAATCGAAGTTGTGTATAGACACAGGGCAGAAGCATTATTGTCCCCTTTTACACATTATTCTGATTACTGAAAGCTTTTTTTTATTATTAAATTAAACCTAATTAGAATTTTTTCCAAAGTGGACTATTCCTCTCCAGGTGACATCAAAATCCAAACATGTCATAGTCTCTCTACAGTCTACTTATAAATTCCACTTTCCAAATTTCCTAACAATATTAAGATTTCCTTCAAGGCTTTGTCCTTGCTGTAACCAACTGATAGAAGTCCTTCACATTGGTAGATACATGCACAATGCCCTGAAGATAGTGTGATAAATGTTGCTACCTGTAGATGCACACAAGTCCAATACCCCGTGACAATTCACACTAGTGGTTTACTGTGTCTGGAACCAAAAGGTGCTCACCAAGGACTTTTGGATTAACTTTATTAGAATGGCTGTGTTTTTAGTTCTTTTTCAGGGTAGTAAAGAAAGTTTCAAGACACTATAACTCTGGCTCTTAGCAGTTCAGAGGGAAATCTCTTAAGAAAAAACAAAGAGGTTAAAACCGTAGGGATGTTGTTACCAGTTTAATATTGTCAAATCATCTGGGAGTATTTAATTTGTTCACGAAAAGGAGCAACACTGTCTCTAGAGCCTAGTCAGAACAACACTACAGGTTACAGTGCTGTCCTAAACATTTACAAGCTAAAGTGTTCTCAGCAGAGTAAAAGAAGGGCGCTTGAAGAGCATCCAAGGGGAGACAGTCCAGTCGTCATCAAGGTGCTTGCTGGCCAGGGATGAGGATGGGAGTTCCATCCCTAGATCCTCACTTAAAACAAGCAGGGTGCACTGGCTCATATCTGCAATCTCAGTGCTGGGGAGGCACAGGCAGGCAGATGGCTGTGATCTGTTGCCTGGTCAGCCAGCTGAGTTTACTTGGTGAACTCCAATAGCAGGAGAGCTGTCACAAAGACCAAGGTGAACACCTTTGGGAAAACAATACCAGAGGTTTTCCTCTGACCTCCACATATATACCTGTACACACATGCACCCTCATACACATGAACACACACACACACACACACACACACACACACACACACACATACACAAAACCGATTTATGTTACTCTTTAGAGCTTACAAAATGTTTTCTTGTCTCTCATCTCATTTGAACCGCCCAGTCACTTTTTGAGGCAGACAAGTAGTATTAACATGAATTTCACAGAAGCTCATTGGTAACTGGGTTCAGTTTCATAAAAATAGCTTTCAGTAATCAGAACTATATCCATGCCTAGGCTCATACAGATAAACAGTGCAGAGCTATGATTAGTCCCATGATCCTTCTAGAGAAAAGGAAAAATGACGTAACTATTTTAAGCAGGAAATTACCAGCTGGCTCATGTAGCTGGAAAGCCACAGAAGACAAAGTTACTCTTCCCTTCCATCCCCTGTCCTGTTAGCAGTCCTGACTCTCACTGCCATCCTCCCAGCCGCTCTCCTACCTCCAGCCCAGGTATATTATGAGGTTTCTGGTCCAGACTTTTGGGCTAGACCAGAGGTTTGACACACAGACGGGCAGATCGGCAGACCCAGAGACATATAGACACATCAATTTTACACTGATTGATCTAGGGCCCAGGCATATAACTTGCTAACTCCTTCATCTTAACTCAACCCATGATTTTTGTTCGGTCATGTGGCTCGGTACCTTTTCTCAGCAGCATTTCAACTCCTTTCCTTTGCGTCTCCTGGCATCTCTGTAGCGTCTCTCCTCACTAGTGATTCTCTGGCATCTCGGCTCTACTCTGAGATGTTCCCAGAGTTTTCTTAGTCTGGTAGTTCCACTCACATTTCCTGTCTGCCTCTGGCTAAACAGCTTTTTATTAAACCAGGAAGAGGAACAAATATTTACAACGTACCATAATCCCACTCTACCAAGGTGCTTCTGGGGACAGTAACTACACCTCTGAGGGACACTCCAGAGCGCATGGCTCACACTTACATTAATTAGCACAGTTCTACCCCTTCACCTTGGCTACCTGCTCAGGGACAGGCATATGATGCTATCAGTGGGAAGGAAGTTAAGCCGAGGGTACTGAGAAATAACATCCTGGCCAAGTATCTGGGAATAAGTATTTATCCCTCACTAAATGTACAACTGCTTTTTATGCTTCGATGGAAAACACCCGTACGGTGAGATCTTTGGTGGCAGTGTCTGAATGAACTCCCCTGTCTCAGGAGCTCTACATTCTTCTCCTTCTGACTTCCAGTGGGGATGAGTTCTGCACTGTTTAGCCATCTCTGGCAGTGTTATCCTAAACCCTGTCTGCCATCCCTGGAGCTGCTCAGAGCCTATCTCATGGAGTTTCATAATGCATGAAATAACTCAGCACAGTTTTCTGTCAACTAACAGAAAACTCAAACATTACTGGGACTCCTGTTACTGGTCTGTATGCCACAGAGTATACAGCTCACTGTAACAAAACAATGCCACAATCTAATAATAGCTCCATAGAATGAAAGTGAAAAGTTTCAGAAAACAGGATTTGGAGGACTGCGTTTTGGATCTCCACAACAACAGACTTGCTTACACACTCTTGTCATTCTCCTTGACCTCTTTCTTTTGTTTGTTTCTTTCTTTCTTTCATTCTTTCTTTTTTTTTTTTAACAGAGTTAACAGCCTTGGCTGTCCTGGAACTTGCTTTGTATAGCAGCAGGCTGGCCTTGAACTCACAGAGATCCGCTTGCCTTTGCCTCCCCAGTGAATTAAATAAAGGTATGCGCTACCATGCTCTGCCTTTGCTTAACCTTTTTCATTGTCTGCAGGGATTTGATCACCCGGCACTTCAGAACATTGACTGTGGGTCTCAATAGGAAAGAGAAGCCTTTCAGACTCGATAGCAAGAGGAGAGTCTAAAAAAAGAGACAATCTTTATATAAGGGTAAAAATACCAGAGAGACTGAGAGAGAGAGTCCTAGGATTAGAAAGAGCCTGGGGGTGAAGGGGAGGGGCATGACCAATTTATGAACTTGAAGGGATGAGAGGAGGGACCAGTAGCCGGAACTAGAGATGTACAAAGATGCGTAAAGAGTGTCACCAGACAGGGGATAAACGAGGTGACAATCCAGCGTCTGTGCACACGTCACTCCTGATACTGCTGGTTTTCTCCACGGTTCCACTGTCACTGGATGCCTGAAAGGAAGAGAGCTTGTGCAGGAATTCTACACAGGCCAACCTCCTGAGGCATAGGGTGAACTAGAGGGGGACTTTAAGGGTACAAGTGGACAATGGTCAGTACACTAAGACTAGCATCTTCTATAGAGGGAGAGCATTTCTTTTCCAGAACAACTGAAAAACACCGGAAAGGACGCTAGCCCTATTTGGGGCAATGGATCACTTCTCCAACTCTATACACATATAAGAAACTTCTTACTCTCCACAAATAGGCCATAGAATTGATCTGTGAAGTGTCTACTGCATGGAGGTTTATTATAACACATGATTATCATCAAAGAATGGGTTGAGTACACATATATCACCTAGTTTTCCATTGACCTTTCTAACTTACAAATATAACACTAGGGCTACCTACCAAAAAGCATAAGAGCTCAATGAAGCAGTGTTATGATGTACATACTTGGGGTTTTTTAAAAATCAAGTTATAATTGTCTTACATTTATTGTAATAAATGTTAGATTATATAAATATTTTACTACTTCTTAGATGAAAACCAAGTTCTTGAATATTATGATATAGAAACTTTGAAAATGCAATTCCCTTCTTCATTTACTGGAAAGGTTCTGTGGCTAATTGTAGAGAACTACAGCCATCTGTTCATTCAGTGACATTTTCAAGCTATTTTTGCAGACTGTATTCATTACTATGTATGGTCAATGAAGCCTCTGCCCAGTTACTTCAGTGCTTGACCCAGCAGAGAGGTCCTTAGATGCCTGCAGCCAAATAGAAAGAAAAACACCACTCTTTTCCTGGTCCGAACTAAAAACATGGCAGCAAAGCACAACACACTGTGCAGTTAAGGGTAGCCTCAGGTTGGCTTGAAGTAAGCTCTTCCTGCATTGCCAACGCTGGTCTCAATCTTGTGATCTTCCTGCCTCTACTTCTCAAGTTACTGGGATTCTAGCTTGCCTCACCTCTCTGGCTCATTCATAATTTTAAAAAAATTAAAAGGAAAAACTTTTTAAAAGGTTTATTTTTAATCTTGTGTTTGTGTGTGTCTATGTGGGGGTTTATATGAGCCAGTGCAGGTTCCCATCGAGGCCAGAGGCATCGGATATGCTTGGGGCTAGAGTTATAAGTTATTGTGAGCTGCCTGATTGTTGGGAACTGAATTTGGATCCTCTGCATGTTTTTAAGCAGCTGAGTTATCTCTCTAGCTCCATTAGCAACCATTTGATAACAAATTGAACTGGTCTATGCAGGAGTGCTGAGACGCCAGTCCTTACAAGTAATTATGAAACTCACAATCATTTGGGAGTAGTAGGCTAATGTGGTAGGGGAAAGCCTCAGATAAAAGGGAAGGTGACATGGGAAAGACAAAGCTAAACTTTACTTAAAATGCATTTGTGTTTATAGACATCTCTTTCTTCACAATTGTCTTATGATATTTTGACTATTATTTTCAGGATCCATCTCTTCCCTGACTTCTTCCCACCTCCTCCACTTGATACAAAATGGTTTTAAATGACAAACCATCATATGGTATATTATTTTTTAAATGTCTTATAGTGTATACTGTACAGCTTTACCTTGGCCACATGAGATGTTTGGTCAATAAGTGAGTTTCCGTTAAACACAGCATGTAGAATATATAACCAGTAACACTGCTGCAAAATAAAACAGATGGGCTACGGGGGAGGACCTGGGTAACAGAAGACCTGGTCACTAATCCAAGGCTTAAAATATTGGCCTATCAGTTGCAACAAAAGTGAGTCATTACTACTAACTCAACAAATATTACATAATTTTAAATAGGTCATAATATAGTAAAAAAACAAATTTGAAGACAGACAAATATGTGGATTCATTTTTGTTTGCTAAAATGAAAACAAAGTATTAACAGGCAAAGCCATCAACACAATTAAAGCATATCTTAATTGTTAGCTAAATAAAAAGACTGTTGAGTCAAAATCACTCATTAGGTCTTTGGTGCTCTAAATTTAATTATCAGAAGCTGCTTCTGAGTGGAATGCATTCAGTCTTTCTGAAATAGAATACTTATCTCCAAGGCTACTATTCTAAAGTTGGATCAGGACATCTTTCTCTTCGTATGTCATAAAAGCAGCTTCTTTTGTGCATCCTTGCAATTCAAGCATTATAAAGAGAGCTTGTGGAGCAGTCAAGTGAAAAGCCCAGAACAAGCAGGAAAGAACAGAAGTCAAGCATCACAATGCTCAAATTACACAGCTCCAAGAGCCGCATAACGAATGTGCTTTTCAAGGGTTCCGCATCACCACGTTCTCTTTCCGCCAATATAAGCTTAGGGAAATAAAGGGAAACAAGACAAAAGGGCGGATTTATAATAAATAAATGACGTAATTCAAGTCAGTGACTTGCTAGGAAACAATTCCTGAGCTTAAATGAGTCACAATGAACTTTAAGCAGTAGAAAATTCTATTGATTTCAGAGAAGAAGTATGCTGCTTTCCCGTATTTAAGTCAGCATTGCAATCAATAGCACATAACAAAAGTATATTTTGAAAACTAAAGGCTGAGAAGATGCCTGTGAGCGAGGGTGCTGCTAAGCTGACAACCTGGGTTAGCTCCCTGGAGTCACATGGTGAACACTGAGAACTGACTCTCCAGAGCTCCCATACACATGCTGTGGCACACTAGTCTCCACTTCCACAAATAAATGCATTTAATAAAAAATACAAAAAAATATCTTTTAAAATATAAAATGAAAGCTGGTTCTTCCTTAGTGATGGACAGGTACAAGCCAGAATCAGTTCTAAAACTAGATATATACCAGGGCAGAATTGGACAGAATAAACTTCTAAGTGGGTATTTGTATGTATGTCTATGTGACAGTGTGAGATCCCCTGGGACAGTTCCAGACAGTTGTGAGCTGTCAGGTGGGTGCTGGAAGAGCAGCCAGTGTTCTTAACCACTGAGCCATCTCTCCAGCCTGGCCATAGTCCTCTTCTAAGTCAGTCTCAGGTTGGCAGTTATTGCCTATCTCCAGGGCTGTAGGAGTTAAGCTGGTTAACATTCCATGACTATTCAGCAAGTTGGAGACTGTAATTTTCTAGGAGGGCAAATGCTGAAGCGTCATATTCCTGTTTTCAATACAATAGGGAGCAGGGTGCAATGAAAGACGTACTGGGTGGAGCCAGTGCTCACATCCAGGGACTAAGACAGTGCTGAGGGCTACATAGAACTTACCTACTCCACCAAACATTAGGTTCTCCATATCTAACTCATGTGATCTGCATCATGTTATTTAGCAAAATAGGTGAGGTTTTTTTTGGTTTTTTTTTTTTTACTTTTCTACAAAATAACATGAAATGCTTAACACGGACACATCCGCATAGGTCCTAGGGATGACTGATTCCATGCCTAAAACCACTCGGTGTTTCTACAGCTGTACCAAACCTTCCTCTTACTCTCAGTCCAGTATTCAAAACAACCTCTTCTCCCTAAGGCCTCTAGTTCCCATGGTAACCAAAAGACACGTACAAAGGGAAAAAATAACATAGCAAAGCTAGCTTCAGAGTCGGACTATCGCCAGCCAACTTGCTGAGACCGTATCCCCTTTCATCTTGAATACACATAATAAATAAACCATACTCTCTGTGGTTGGTTTTAACTATTTAATACGTTAGTTTACAAGGGGCGGGTGGAGACTGGCTCAACCTGTTTTAAAGGCTCATTGCCAACTGGTAGGGCCATTTGCTTTCATTGCTTCAGGGTTTTAAAGATTAAATGAAAATATTTCCAAAATGACTTGTGAAGGACTTAAAGAAAATATCAATCACTCTAGACAAATAATATCACATTTCCAGACCACAGAGAATACTTTTTAAAAGTAGGTAATCCACAGAACTGCCCTCACTGAGATCAAACATGGAAATAATCTTTCCAAGTGTTTGGTGGGCACCCAGCATAAAAGGAACGGGCAAAGCTTATAACAAGGATCTGAATAAGTACTTTATTGGGGCAAATTATTATTTCCTCTGATGTAAAGATCCATGTACTCAACCATAGGAAGAAAGAGCCTGTTACCCTTTTCATGAATTAATTTCCTAAGCTTCCAATGGGATCTTATATGACATTTTGATGCCTTTTCTGAGACTGATCTATGGTCCTCCGTCTCTCCCTTCTCCCCTCTCTCCCTGTTTTGCAGTAATGGAGATTGAATCCACCATTTTGTACATTGAGTGAGTACCCCACCACTGAGCTACATCTATGGCCCCCTTTTGTTGAGGCTACATCTCATCATGTTGCCCAAGCTGGCAATGAACTTGCAATCTTTCTGCCACAAACTACAAAATAGCTAGAATTGAAGACACCTTGTCCTACCTGGCCTCTCTGGGGTATTTGGATGCCACTGTGTATTCAAGAGCTTAGGGCAATGTGGCCTTTCTGTTTCTAACTCTGCCTTTGGTGTGCTGCTCTCTACCTCTCTCTCCTCTTTATTGTATCAGTTCCCAGCCCTTAACAGATACTGCTGGAGTGTCTCCATATACCACTTGTTCTTTTTCTCTGCTGGCAGAACTCCATATATAGAAGATCCATCTTCTTGCCCAAGGCTCCCTAGTCCCAGCCTGCCAAGAAAGAATCATGTTTAATCTACGGGACTCATGTGGCTTCCTGCACCTTGCCATGGAGTCATTAAACAGGTGTCTACATTTGTCAAGGACTTCTTGAGAAAGTTTCTCAGTCTAATAAAAATTACACAGCATTCTCTTTCTGCCCTTGGAAATATTTGGGCTCAGAAATGATGCATGAGAATGGCATCGCTAACTGCATAGGGAAACATGGGTGACAAAGAGATCTGAACCACTGGCTAAACTAATCCTGGTGTGAGCTCAATGCAAAACTTTTTGTTTCTGGAAATATTGTTTACTCCTATATCAGCCACTGGGGTTGGTTGGGCTTGTTATTTTTTTGCCAAGAAAACAAATTTTTTCCTGGATGGCTAAGGAATTATCAGCTTTCCATCTAATTTGTAACAAGCAATATTGATAGAGATATTAACACCAGAATAAAACTGATAACTAAAATTAAACATGGATCAGCTAAGCAACTGGCCTGAGAGGTTCAGCTGGTTGAGTTCACTGGGAAGCAGTCAGCTAGGCAGCCTGGCCCATTTCCCTGGGGCCTCAAGGGTTCTCAGGAAAGCAGTTTAAAGGGGTCAGCAGGCATATGTGATATGAACCTTTTGCTCCTCACTTTCTTGCCTACAATTGTCTACATAATGCCAAAGGTGATTATGGTAGTTGGAATGTAATATAAGCTCATAGGGTGGCACTACTAGGAGGCATGGCTTTGTTGGAGGAAATGTGTCACTGTGGAGGTGGTCTTTGAGGTCTCATATGCTCAAGATACTGTCCAGTGTGTCAGACCACTTCCTGTTGCCTGTGAGTTAAGATGCAGGACTCTCAGCTCCTTCCCTAGCATCGTGTCTACCTGTGTGTCTCTATGCTTCCTGCCATGACGATAATGGACTAAACCTCTGAAACTGTAAGCGAGTCCCAATTAAATCTTTTCTTTATAAGGGTTGTTATGTTCCTGGTGTTTCTTCTCAGCAGCAGAAATCCAAACTAAGACAGTGATGGCCATGTCTTAACTGTGAGAATGAGAACAACATACCCGATAGAACCAAAAGATAAAAGGAAGCAGGCTTGCTTACGCCTTCTCTTCCATCTACATATGGCTTGCCTTTCTAGAGACTTCTTGTATGACTTGGAAAATAAAACAGTACCTCTTTTGGGTAGGCCAGTTAGGCTGGTTTGTTTTCTTTTATTCTGGCTTGACACAGCAGAATGCAGTTATTGATGATAAATGTTTTTTAGACTCACTGATAATTTTAATGAAAGGATGAACAGAAAAAGTAAAGATAAAACTCATGAGGCTGGAGAGATGGCTCAGTAGATAATGTGCTTGCTACACAAGCATGGGGATCTGAGATCAGGCTCCAGCACCCATGTAAAAGCCAGATGTGTCCTGTGTAACTGAACTCTCAGTGCTGGGGAGGTGGGGCCAGAAGGATCCCTGGAGTTTGCTGACCATCCAGTCTAGCTAAACCAGTGATCTCCAGGTTTATTAAAGAGCTCTGCCTCAAAAATTAAAGAAAGACACCTAATGTCAACCTCTGGCATCCACATGCATGAATACACATATGCACCTGCACACACAAACCTATATACACAAAAAGATAAACTCATAAGTATATGTATTACAGATACTATATAATACATATGTACTTTTAATAATAATGTGTTTTATATATGCATATAACTTATTCAAACTTGTAATTTTGTTCACATATATACTTAATAGTTTTACAAACTTATAATTATGTGTATAATTTACTGGTTTACAAAGACATCTTCGAACAATAAGATCGATAGGAAATTATAGCTTTTATTTCTCTCCTTAAGAGTAATACAGGGGGCTGGAAAGATGGCTCAGCGGTTAAGAGCACCGCCTGCTCTTCCAGAGGACCCGGGTTCGATTCCCAGCACCCACATGGCAGCTAACAACTGTCTGTAGTTCCAGTTCCAGGCAAACACCAAGGCAAATAAATAAATAAACAAAAAAAAGTTTTTTTTAAAAAAAAAAAAAGAGTAATACATACTATTTTTTTCTTTCTGTTGGAAATTAGCCATTTATCCAGGAAATATCAGACTGAGGAAATGCTAGCATGAAATGATATTTTCCAAACAACAGCCGGCTCTGACAGATTCAATTTCCTTTTGTGCATGTGCACTAAACTATCCACTTATTATATTAGAAACTAGATCTTATACTTTATTAGAAAAGGAATCATTGTTAGGACTAGAAAGTTAACTTCACGGATTTTAAAGTTCACAGTGAGACAGACATGTTACAATGCTCTAGGTGGAGAAAGTGAGCCCAGCACTTAAAAGAGGAGTCTTAACTCTGAGCTTTCAACCTCAGCAGCAGACTTCTCGAACACTTTCCTTCACGAACTATAAAACTTTATTTACTTGTGGAGTTTAGAATTGTCTCAGTATGAAGCTGTCAAATGCCATTCATCAGAGGATGAATGATCCATACAACAAGAATATGGGGGAGCCTTTGGTTTGCCTGTCACTGTGTTCCTAAGGTGTGTTCCGGAGGACTGTAGGGCACAAAATTAGGTACCCAGTATAAGGAGAGTGAATAAATAAAAGAGAACTAGAGTTTTCCAGGAAGAACTGAGAAAGGAAATTGACGTGTGTGTGTGTGTGTGTGTGTGTGTGTGTGTGTGTGTGTGTGACAGAGAGAGAGAGAGAGAGAGAGAGAGAGAGAAGAAAAATGTGTGTGTTAAATCCAAGAAGAGACATCTGTTTTTGTTTTTACTTTTCTCTGATTGTGTTCCCTTCTTCTTATCCCAGTGACAGACCTCTGAACTTCCCTGAGAAAGGGCCCCTGTTTCGCTTTCTATTTTATGTGGGCAGTGCAGCATGAGTCACAGGAACTCCGCCCTTCATCCCATCACCACAGGAGTAGTGAGCACAAATTTCATCTTCTGAAGTGGAAGCAATTCTCTTTATTTTATGGTTGCTAGTTAGGATGTCATTTCCTGGAGATGTGTGTAGTCATAAATGTCTTATTCTGAAAATTAGGTAGGGAAGACTGGGAGGAAAGTAAATAATGAACCTGGAGGATGTAGACAGACGGACGCTCCCATCAGGACACAGGGTGCCTGCAGCTAGTTCTATCCCAGCCCTTCTCCAGCACATACACAAATATATTCAATTAAAGAAACTTGAAGCCGTATATGAAATAGTCATTTAAAAAAAATGAAACATAAAATTTACTCTATCAGCTATTTTAAGTGTTTAGTTCAGTGCATTTAAGTACATCTGCACTATAGTTTTCTGTTTAAGCTAGAGTGTTTTATTTTGTCATTTACAGTAGAAGATGCGGTATGTTTGGGTTTTTTATTTTCATTGTTTTATTATGATATAGGAATCCTGTAAATATTTGAGATACTGTTTCATCATCAGATACATATTTTGAAAGCATTTTTCTTGAACAGCTTACCAAGTTTTTTTCCTTCCCTCCCTCCCTCCTTCCCTCTCTCCCTCCTTCCCTCCCTCCCCTCCCTCCCTCCCTTTCATCTAATGCTGGGAATTGAATCTAAGGCCTCACATATACTAGGCAAGTGCTCTATACACCAAGGTTGGCCAAATAATATTTTAAAGGTTGATATGCTAACTTTAATGATGCAATTGATCAGTTTTGCTGTTAGTTTGTTTTACACTCGGTCTTTCTATGTAGCCTTGGCTGGTTTAGAACTTGCTATGTAATCAGGCTGGCCTTGAACTCTGACTCTAGAGGTCTGCCTACCTTTGCCTCCTGGATTCTGGGATTAAAAGCATGTGACACCATACCCAGCCTATAATTGATCAGTTTTACATTTCCATTCTCAATGCACTATCTATGCTGAGAAACCTGTACCTATTCCCTAGTTGCAAAGATTCTTTTTAATTTTTTTTTTAGGAGACTTCAGTGTCTGTGATCTATCTAAAATTAATTTTTATATTTGTTGTAAGGTGGATCCCCCAACCATGATAGATATACAGTGGTCGTGCATGGTAAAGACATTCCCCATTTTTCATTAGCTTGTTTTGATGCTTTTGTTGCGAATCATAGACCATGAATCTGCCTGAGAACTCTTTAGTTTGTTACACTGATATATTAATCCACCCTAATGCTGACATCATGTATTCTTACAGATGGTCGGATAAACCCTGCAAATAGTTTTTTTTTTTTTTTTTTTTTTTTTTTTTTTTTTTTTTTTTTTTTTTTTTTTTTTTTTTTTTTTTTTTTTTTTTTTTTTTTTTTTTTTTTTTTTTTTTTTTTTTTTTAAAGCTTTATTTATTTATTTGCCTTGGTGTTTGCCTGGAACTGGAACTACAGACAGTTGTTAGCTGCCATGTGGGTGCTGGGAATCGAACCCGGGTCCTCTGGAA
>PVIH01029328.1:0-13830 GCA_004025045.1 Sigmodon hispidus | reverse complement strand
TAAAGAGGCACATTCACACTCCAAAGGTATTAGCTCAACTGTGTTCATAGCAGCATTATTTGTAATAGCAAGAACCTGGAAACAACCTAGATGTCCCTCAACTGAAGAATGGATTAACAAACTGTGGTACATCTACACAATGGAATACTACTCAGCAGTAAGAAAAAATGATATCCTAAAATTCACAGGCAAATGGATGAATTTGGAGAATATCCTCCTGAGCGAAGTCTCACAAACTCAGAGAGATAAGCAGGGGATGTACTCACTCACTAGTGGTCTCTAAACAAACAAACAAGAAAAAAACCCAAACATGCCCAAGTGGCAAACCACAACCACTGAACAGCTTGGGATCAGAAGCACCCTGGACTGACCCTTCAAACCCCAGTCCAACTATAGGAACACCAGACTCACTCTTGAGGGAGGGGGGACAAAACTGGATTTGGCCAGGAGTGAAGACTGATCCAAACATTATTTGTCAGTGGGACCATAGGACTGTCTGCTCCCTGCCAAGGGAGGGGATGGGGAGTTGCAGAGAAGAAAAATGACCAGATGTGGCGGGAGGGGGAAGAGACCTTGAATAAGGATATACAGGGATGGAAAGAAAATTCAGAGGGAAAGCTGAACACAAAGAAAATATATGTGTAGCAATCTTATTTGCATTTCCACCCTTGATAAGCCATGCTTATGATTCTTATCCTCTGTATAGTTATTGTTAACTCTTCCTCATTTTAAATTATTTTTACTGGTTTTTGTTGATAAATACAAAATAAAGAAGGTAAAAAAATTGTATAACACTAGCAGCTATCCAAGCACAAGTCCAGGTTTGTTGTTGTTATTGTTTAGTTTTTGCATTTTTTATTCAGGGGTCCCTTTTGAAACCCTATCACGGCAATTGCTCTCTAGACCAGGATGGTTTAAATAATAGAGATTTACCAGCTGCCTCCAAAGTCTAGACTGTAGTCAGATGTTTCTGTGTCTTGTCCTGCTGTCCCCATAGCCATTTAGTCACAAAGAATCACACAAAAGCTTCTATTAAGTATAAGCTTTGACCTGTGGTTCAGACTTGTTACTACTTGAGACTCACGTTTCCTCCTCCCCCTCATCCTGACCTAACTTCTCAGTGTTAATTGATCTCCCATCTTAATGATTAGGAGTTTTAAGGAGTTGAATTCCTGAGCTGTGTGTGAAATTGAGTTTTCCATTTACAGCAAGTTACTAATAAAGAATATATTTTTCTCTCCCTCAATATCACCACCTCCTGTCAGCCATCCTAGAGCAATGAGGATGGTTGCCAGGTGTACTGATGCCTCTTCTCCCACCAGCAGCAAGACCATGTGGCTACTCCAGGTTGCTCATGGGCTTTGTGTATTGATCTGTGTGGGAAGGACTCCACAGGCTGAACTTCCTTGCCATTTGGTGTCCATTACCCCTGACACCAGAAAAAAACTCTGATGAATGTACCACAGGCAGGGCACAAGGGACTTTGGACTGGGGGATGAACAGGGTCTATTCTGCCCTCCCTCCCTGTGTCTTGTCTGTGCTCCTTCTGCTCTCATGTTCCAAAGCACTCAATTTCCCCTACGTCCATCCATTTCCCTTCTTCAGGATCACACACAGTACCTGAACCAATTTATTTTTTATTATGAATAAATTCATATTTTTTGCAGCTTGTGAATGCTTTGCTTTTTGTTGAAAGTCCACTAATGAGTGAGTATGTCTCCTGCTTATCTTTTTGGGGTTCAGAACTAAAAAGGGAATTCTCAGCAGAAGAACTACAAATGACTGAAAGGCACTTGAGAAAGTGCTAGACATCTTTAGCCATCAGAGAAATGCAAATCAAAACAACTTTGAGATACCACCTTACACATGTCAGACTGGCCAAGAAAAAAGACCCAGATGACAGCCTATGCTGGATAGGTTGCAGAGCAAGGGGAAAACTCCTCCATTGTTCATGGGAGTTTCAGCTTATTGAGCCACTCTGGAATGCTATATGGCAGTTTTTCAGAAAACTGGGAATCAAACTCACTAGAGATTCAGCAATACCACTACTGGGTATATACCCTAAAGAAGAACATTCATACTCAAAAGGCATTACCTCAGCTATGGTCATAGCAGCATTATTTGTAATAGCAAGAACCTGGAAACAACCTAGATGCCCCTCAACTGAAGAATGGATTAACAAACTGTGCTACTTCTACACAATGGAGTACTACTCAGCAGTAAGAAAAAAATGATATCCTAAAATTCACAGGCAAATGGATGAATTTGGAGAATATTCCCCTGAGCAAGGTATCGCAAACCCAGAAAGATAAGCAAGGGTTTTACTCATTCATTAGTGTACTTTAAACAAAAGGCAAAGTATTCCCAAGCTGCAAAGCACAACCACTGAACAGTCTGAGATCTGAAACACTTTGGACAAGCACCTTGGAGCCCATTTTCTCCAGAGGAACACCTGACCCAGTCTTGATGTTGGGGTGAATAAAAGTGGATCTGCCTGGAGTAGATGCTGAAGTAAGCCAACTTGGGACCTTGGGACCTCCTGCCATTGCTGGAGAGTAGAGAAGGAGATGGTGAGTAGAGAGAGTGACTGGGAGGGGCGAGAGGGGGAAGGGAGTTTGAACAAAGGTATACATGGATAAAAAATAAGACTTTATATATAATAAAAAAGAAAAAGAAAAATTTATTCAATGAAACTATAGATAAGTATAATACTTATAATAATTATATAAACATTCAGAAGATAGGACCTATAAGAATGTCATGAAGGAATCTTAGCCAAACATATGACTGTCAAATAGTAAAATGTTAACATTGAGAGGGAATCCTAAAATTTGGAAGGAAAAAGAACAAAATCACATTTATGAGGACCCTCAATATATTAATAAAAACTTAGAGGACGGGAAAGAATTAAATGAAATATTCCAACTTGTAAAATAAAATAACTGCCAAAGAAAATGAAAGAAATACTTTTTCAGACAAGAAAAAATGCAACCAAAGAACACTAGACCAAGGAATAAGGATATACAGGGATGGAAAAAAATTCAGAGGGAAAGCTGAACACAAAGTAAATATATGTGTAGCAATCTTATTTGCATTATCACCCTTGATAAGTCATGCTTATGATTTTTATCTTCTTTATAGTTATTGTTAACTTTTCAGCATTTTAAATTCATTTTACTGTGTTTTTGATAAATACAAAATAAATAAAGAAGAAAAAAGAGATTACTGCACTCAGGAAATAAACTTAAGTATTTTCAGATCACACATGAAAGTATGAAAGCAATGAGAAGAATAACCAAATGATCAGATGCTATCTTCACAACCAGATCCAACGCCAAACCCTCAGTTTAGAAGAAAAAAAATTAAGTGAAGAGAAAGTGTGAGAAGAGAATCTTTACCAGCAATTCATCTGACAAAGATTTAATATTCATAATATATAAAAAATCCCTAGAATCAAAAAAGACTCAATTAACAATAGGCTGTGAAATTAAATATGGTCATCAAAAGAGGAAAATGGCTACAAAGCATCTCAAAAAGTGATCATCATTCTTAGCAATGCCATGGACATTCAAATTAAATGACTTCTGAGATTTCATCTTACCATAATCAAAATGGCTGATATTAAGAACAGAGCAGATAATAAATAATGTTGAAAATGTAGGGAAAGGAGAACCCTTATTTGCTGTTGGTAGAATTATAAACTTGTGCAAGCACTCCTGTGGAGAATTCTCAAAAAGCTAAAACCAAATCACTCATATAAGATAACTCCTGGCATATGCCAGAATGGGTTCATATCCTACTCCTTGCATGCTTTCTGAGCTGTCTTCTTTACTACTCAATCTAAGCTTGGTGGTTTGAATGAGAATGACCTCCACAGGCTCATATATTTGAATACTTGGTTCCAACATAGTGGAACTGTTTGGGAATAATTAGGAGGTGTGGCCTTGTTTGAGTAGATGGGTCCCTGAGGGTGGGCTTTTCAAAAGACTTGGGGCATTCTAAGTGTTTCTCTCTGTCCTTCTCATTCTTTTTGCCTCTTATTGTGGATTAAGATGCAAATGCTCAGAGATTTCTGCCACTAAACTTTGCTCCAACAACGTGGGCTATAAAGCACCATAAACTATGAGCACATATTAAACAGTTTTTTAAAAGATAAAAATATATAGTTGCAGGAGGAGGCTGACAGGGCATAGAGAGGGTGTTTTCAGCAACCTCCACAAGTGGCTCTTGATGAAGTACAATGAAGAAGAACGTGAACATGCTGAGGCAGGAGAACAAGAACCTGCTGAATGATGGGAACCTGTTGAAGCAGAACTTTGGGAACATGAAGCTTCTTTCTAAAGACCAACTGGGGAAGACCATCAACCTACAGACTTAGCAAAATTAGTTAAGAACAGGCAGCAGGTCATACTAAGGAGTGGCACCATTTGCTCATCTAGGTGCCTGTATACCCCCCACCTACCTCTCCTTTCATTTATCCACCCTCCCATTCAGCCACCCATTCAATTGGTCATTTGTTTCTGTGTCCATTTCCAAGTGTTTCCAGAAAGTGAGCCTGTTGTGAAAAATCAAGTTATTGCCCAAATCTATTTAATTCCATACTGCTCTATTTAAAGCTGCTCTATTTAAATCTCCACCGATAGAGACAAGTTAATAATCTATCACACACCTCAATGTCCTTATGACAGGCGTGGTGACAGAAGCCTGAGTAGCAGCTTCTCAGTCCTGTTTTTCTGTGAGTGGTGCTGGAGAAGGAAGTTTACCTTCTGCAATTTAATGGGTGATCCTAGCCTTGTGAAGGGCTTTTGACAACCTAGAGGGAGCAATAGGAGATCTGAAAGAGAAAAATTTATCCAGCCACCTCAATATAGTTTGTCCAAGCAGATTATACATTCCTCCACAGCATGTATAGTTTCCAAGGAATGGATAACAGTCATAATACCCTTCTGAAAGAGCTGATGTGCTTAGATTAAATTAACTGTTCATCTAGCATGATTGTAGCTAGATTGTATGCTCACCTTTATAAATACTGTTTTGTTTATGTATTTGTGTATAGTAGATGCATGAAGGAGGTACAGTGCTTCGGCTAGGTGTACACTGGCTAGAGACCACTGGAATTCTTTGTCAGTTTTTGCCTTGAAGCATGTTTTTTACTTACTCAGAAGCTTGGTGTTTGGGCTAGCCTGGTTGTCCAGAAAACTCTGCTTGTGCTTGTACCTGTTTGGTGTCAGTAGCCATGTCAGAGGAGCAACAGGTGGCAATTGACTTCAAGCCCAGCATGAATCAAAGCTCCAATGGATGGATCTGGATAGATAAGGAAGGCCTGGAAAGTCTCAGCTCCAGAATGCCTCTTGATAATGCTGTGTTTCCCACTGCCATTTTTCTCTCATTTCTGGCAGGGTGGAAATGGGTCTCAGGGAATCCCCCAGTGACTTTAATTTGATGTGATCATCTCATAAAAATATCCTCTTCCATTGAGCATTTTATCTGTTAGTTATTATTAAAAGTATTTCCTTTTAAGCTTTATTGCTTAAAGTGTTGTCTCCCATTCCTAATAAAACAGTGGCTGCAGAGGATAGAAAAAAAGAACAAGAAAATATCACCCAGCTAGAGTCACTTAAGAACCATGTAAACTGTGGCTTAGATTAATAATAAAGAAAAAGAATTGTGATCCAGAGTCTAAGTTACCTTAAATTCTTTTAATCTTAATGTTGAGAGAAGTATTTAGAGGTTTGGTATGTATCATAGCTAAAACAAAGCTTTAAATATGACCTAATGTTAGGTTAAAATGTTTCTGTTAATGACTTGGAGATATAAATTCTTGGGAAAATTAGAGTTTAGAAGGCATATTTTTAATAGCTGAGTGAGGGACTCATTGAGATCAGGGAATGAATGATGCCAGCATGACTATCTTACTTGTGAGGATGGTTTGGTGTTAAAGGGTGACAATTAATTCCTTGTATTCATTTCTTTATTCATCCTCCAGATAAAAAATATTATTGATGAGTATTTATACACCATGAAGATTTAAAATAGAGCTGACTGTTTTTTAAAAGTATTAATGTTTAGATTTGTAATTCTTTTAACCTTATTAGATTACAGTTTGAGATAAGTAATGATTAATCTTTTTTGTAACTGCAAAATACAGCAAATACAGCGTTCCTGCAAAATGACTGTGAAAAATACCTTGCTGGCTTACAATCTTTTAATTAAAACAAAGTTGATTGAGTATGAATGTATGTGGGGTTTTGTGACAACTTGTTTTTCCTCTGTAATACATAAAATCTTTAATCATGTAAAGTCATAAAAAATGTAGTTTTGTTTTTTAATTATTTTGATTGGAATTGTTCACTTGAGAAATAGAATATAATCACATTATAATTTTATATTACTTGAAAGATTCTACTGGGGTGTGTGTGTGTGTGTGTGTGTGTGTGTGTTGTAAGGAAAAAATAAAGACATAAAAAAGGAAAATCACCAGGAATGATGTAAAAGTAAAGAATTACAAGACATCCAGAGAGGCAGAAGGGATTCATTTTTATGTAGGTTATGAAAAATAAAGAATAGAGAAAGATGATGATGGATAGAACTTAAAGGCGTGTGTATGTGTGTGTTTTCTCCTTTTCACCAGCATGAAAGAGTTAAGTTTAGCCATACTTGCCAGCCCCTTAGAATTAAGTTTTAGCCCCTCAAGATAGAAAAGTCATATGAGTGAAAGTTTGCCAACTCTGTGGATTCATTCCCTTCAAACCCTGAGTTCTGAAACCTGGTCCTTATGGCAGTGATACTATGACAACATGTGCACTCTTGTGCATCTTTCCATGAAGAATATTTTCTTATTCTGACTGGAGCAGGAAAGACTGGAGGAAAAAAGCTCAGTGCCTGCTGAAGTAGGTGGAAGTGGTCACCTAGGGAAGGGACTTGGGAGAAGAGCTGCAGCATTACTCTGTTGTCTCTCACATGAGATATGAGCACTAACTAGGAGTTGGGGGTAGAACCCAATGGTTCTCCTGTACCCAAAATCTCTCCCTTTTATGGGCTTCTAATCATAATCTTATGGGCAAGGCTCCAAGGCAGAAGCAAAAAAAGAATACTTCAGAGTTCTGTGCTGGGCCAGTCAACAAGAAATTCCATTCAGGAAACAACATGCTTGGTGTTCAGTTTGTCTGTAGGACGGTGCCCCCCCTTACTCCCTTCTGAGGTCTCCAGTATATTCTGAGCAGGCTTTCCTTGAGCTCACAGAGCTCTGCCTATTTCTGCCTCCCAAAATATGGGATTTAAAGGTGTGAACCCACACACATGCCTGAAATTACATTTTAATTCAGGAACATCACCTGTAGGGATGAGATTCCCACCCTTTTCCACTATTTGATGCAACACTGGCTGTCTTCATTGTTTGATCATTTCCCATGTGAAGTGTTATCAGAACACAATAGCTTTAGTCATTGACAGGATGAACCCATGCAAATGTGTCTGTTCAGAACCTTCACAGAGTGTTGCATAACAGACTCCTCTAGAGAACTAGAGTGTAGATTAAACTGTAGTCCTAAGGAAAATGCACTTTTGTTTATTTCCAAAGCCCATGAAGACCCAGAGTTTTCAGGCACATGACTCAGGAAGTTATGCTCTGGCATAACAGGCTACATCTTGCATATTGCTTGGGTACAAGGTGGCCCCAGATCAGGAGGACTGATATGGTCAATTATGTTGTTCAAGTGCCCAGGTTCAGAGACTATATTATGTTTATATATAAATAAGGTTGTATGTCAGTAATTTATCAAAACCAAAGTATGTGCCTTTCCTATGCTCTTGACTATGACATTACTATATTGTTAATTTTACAAAATAGTGTCTCTGAACTGGCACAAGGGAAGCAGGAGTAGACATATCTCTGTGACTTCCAGGACAGCCTTATTGACAGAGTGAGTTCCTGGGAAAGGTCCACAGCAACATTGAGAAACCCTAAATTGTAAGAGAAAGGTGTGCATGGCATGTGTATATGTGGCAGTCAAAGGGCACATCACTTCTACCTTGTTAGAAGCAGAATCTCTAATGTTATTTGTTTATGTACTGTGTAACCCAGGTTGGCTGACCTCTATCTTTTGGAGATTCTCTTATCCTACTTCTTGTCTGGCCTTAGAAATAGTGCTGAGATCATCTTTGATTGGCTTCCAGACCACTTATGGGTATTAATATTGGCAATATCATTGTGATCAGATCAGACATTTTCTGGGTTACAACAGAGGAATCTTATGAAACATGAAATAGTGATGTCTGCAGCTATAGCAATAGACTGAAAGCTACCCTTAACTTTTATCATGGAATATATATATATATGTATATGTATTATGAATATATATGTACATATACATATATGCTTTTGATATTTTGTTTGTGAATTTCAAACACGCATAAAATGTATTTTGATCAAATCTTCCTCCATTTTTTCTTTTTTTCCTAAATGTTTTCCCTCCAGAATTCATGAACTGTCTTTTTAAACACTTTGCTTCCCAAGCTATCATCAACTCTCAACAGCTCTTCAGATAGATGTCTCACTTCAGGAGCACTCCTTTTCCATGCTGGGGTTTGTGTAGTTGCTCTTGTGTAGTTCTTATACATGCAGCCACAGTCTGTTGGTTTGTATGTGCAGTACAATGAAGCTTCAGTCTCTGGTAAATATTGCTCTACTGAAAATATCCACTACTTTTGACACTTAAAAATATTACTGTCTTCTTTTCCACAGTGATGCTGATTTTGGTGTGAAATAGGTATTCCATTTAGAAGTATACACCCAGACTCTTACTTTCTGTGTAATAGTGAATTGTGGGTCCCTGTGTTAATAGCATCTAATAGCAAAAAAGATTCTTCTCTCATAATGGTTGAGAGATGTACTAATCTATGGTACAAAGATAAAACTTTAGGGTACATTTTATTACTATATTCATTTAACAGAATAATAGTATTTGGTTCTGAATTAAAGCTAAGGTAGGCTTGGGATCATATAATCATGAGTTCTTGAGCTACTCAATCATACCAGATATGAGTTTTGTCTTGTGTGTGGGGACATGGACTTCAACCTAATCATGAAGTGTTTAGCTACACTAATTGTATCTGCATCATCCATCAGTGGATTTCTTTTACCAAACAAATAATTATTGTAGCTTTTAGGGTTCACAACTGGGTAACATTATTTATGACTTTTCTTCCCTTGTAGTGTGGAAGCACATTCTGGCAACATGGAAGTTAGCCACTAGTCAAGAATATTCTAGATTGGAACAAATTGATTTCTGCTCATTCTATGACTTCTTTGTTTATGTGTTGTCTTCAGCCATTGGAATTTACCATCAATTTCTTGATGGTGACTCAGAAAAATAGGAATAAAACCTATAATGTTTGAGAAAAAAAAAGAAATAGTGCTGAGATTATAGATGTGCTATGGGTTCAGGCATTTATACAGATTCCAGGAAATGTAATCTCAAGTTCCCAGACTTGTGCAGCAAGCACCTAGTGAGCCATCTACCAAGCACAAAATTTCCTTCCTTTAAGAAATATTTATTCATATGTATGTGGGGGATTGATGTGTGTGTGTGTGTGTGTGTTTGTGTGTATGTGCGCGCATGTGCACCACAGTGCCGCAGTATGTGTGTATGTGGAGGCTAGAAGACTACTTACAGAAGTTGATTCTTTCTGCCATGTACATACCAAAAATCCAACTCAGGCTATCATGCTTGGCAGCCAGTGTCTTTACCCACTGAATTAGCCCCTCTATCCCATGCACATTCATCCACAATAAACAAAATAACCACATTTTAACTTGAGTTTGCCTGTAAAGAGGCTATTTCTAGAATCAAGTGAAAGATACAAGTATTGGTTCATAACAAGGTGATTTATTAAACTTTAAACATTAAATACATTTATAAACTCTGCTCTTATTTAGAATTTATGTTGAACATAGATCTCAGCAAAATTTTATAACGGATTTTATAATAGTAGTGTGCACAACAGCCCAGACCCATGGAGAAAGTGCTCTCAGCAACTCTTCTTCCTAATTCTTAGAAAGGCTTCCTGGAAGAAACACCAATTTGTGTCCCTGTCCTTTGAGAGTGTGTGGGAGACTACTTATTTTTCATTTCTGGGAACTATCTTATCATGTAACTTAGTTATTTCTTATCAGAAACCAAATTAGTGCCCAATATTCATGCTTTCTTCCTTTCCCCAATTCTATTTTCCACTCATTATGGAGTTGTCTATAACACAATTAGAAATTATCTGTAAACCTGAGGGATGTGATGGGATGCTATCAGGGTTATTATTGAACAGCCACAGAGGTTTCTTGAGGGCTGGACAGAGAAGAAAGACCTATGAAGTCTATAAAGCTATGCTTCCATGATCTATGTCACCCTCTGTTCCCCTAAATTTTTGTATCGTACTCAGAATTAACTGTCAATTTGCTATATCATGGGCTCACTGGCAAAAAGTCTCAATAAATAGTTGACAATTTGAAAGGTTGGTCTGTGAGCATATCTGTGATATGTGCATGTTTGGTGATAATTGCATAGAGAAAAAGAGCCCACTGTGAGCTATACCATTCCCTGGGGAAGTGATCATGATTTGTATGAGGAAGCATGACTAGCACATTCTTATGTGATGTTCTTCCATGGTTTGTACTGTACTTTCTTTCCTCTGAGAGAGACTTCCTGCCTTGACTTCTCTCAGCAACAGAACTGTCAGATTGATATAGGAATGATTAGAAAAGATAAGTAGATTTTGATTCATTGACATAAACTTAAAGTCAATTTTGTTATGCTGTAGGTATTTTTCTACTCCTGACTAAGATATGATGCTGATGTAACTCATTTAAAATTGTAATGTGTAATTGAGAAATGCAGCTTAATAGTCATTTATGATAACCAAACTTATAGTCATGTTAGTTAGGTTTTTGTAGGTATACAAAGATATATTTCAGTTAGATAGGTAGTCTTCAAACACTTCAAAGGCATGCAGAATATGGAATTTAAAATATCTTAAGAACTTAGACTTTTCTGGACAGTGAGATAGGTCTGTTCCTGGCAGCACCAATGCATTTCAGGAAAATGATGGGTATTGAAGAAACTTCATGTGGAATTTACTTTGTGTCAACAGTAAGCCACTGGACAAGAAACTGTTCTGGTATTGACTGCTTGACAGTATGATGTATAAACTGGACATGCAGGTTCCATAGGAAAGTGACCTCTGAATGAGGGCAGAACAAGTCAAGATGGTCCTTCAGGTTCCTGCTTTACAAAAAATATTGCCAAGCATCCTTCTGGACACAAGGAGAAGTGACTGATGGACTGTGTCAGATTTCCTGCATCACTGAAAGGTATGACAGAGACTTTGGGCCATAAAAGCTGAAGGTGGATGCCCCAACGTTACAAAGGAACTTTGGGTGACTGTCCAGGCAGACATGGGTCATCTCTGTCATTTTCTAGACTGTGGAAGTTGCTTGCACTTCCTGTTCATTTGGATAATATTATATCCTTCTGTGGTGTTTGATGTGGTTGAAGGTTTAATAATTATAGGTATAGTTCATTTTGGTTTAAAAAGTATATTAGATAAAAAAAACTTTAGACCCACAATGATAAGGTAGATAATGAAATATTCTCTTCAATTTTTTTAATACAAATAGACTGGATATTGTGACTGTAATGCTGCTTGAGAGCTGTTTTATTGTAATTTTGCTATATGGAAATTGAAACCTTCCTTTTTAATTAGACAGAAAAGAGGAAATATGGTGGAAATGTTCTCTGTATGATGTAAATAAAGGACTGTTTTGGCATATGTAGAGCACCGTAGAAGTGGGTGGAGAAACACAGGACAGGCAGGTAGGAGAAGAGTGGAGTTAGTCAGTCTCCATCTTTCCCCTGAAGAAGAAGCATGTAAGGAACACAGGTGAGCCATGGGCCGAGCCACATGGTGGGTAAATTAATGGAAATGGGTTGATTTAAGATGAAAGAGCTAGCAAGTAATGTGCTTAAGATATGGGCCAAACAGTATAAAGTTAATATAAGTGTGTGATTCTTTTCTTTCGGGGACAAAAGCCACACAGACCAGGTTCCAAACCTCCGGGCCCAAAAGGGCCCAGAAAACTTTTTACAACATCAGATGAAAGTATAAGATACTTTGGTTACAGCCCATTATCTAGGGAAGCCAAGGTATCAACTTAAAACCAAGAGAAATGTTGTTCACTGCTCTGCTCAGCTAGCTTTCCTCTATGGCTGAGGCTCACGGGCCTAGGGATGGCCACATCCAGAGAGCAGAGCTCTCCTACATCAAACAGCAATCAAAAAAATAGTAAACAAACATGTCTCCAAGCCAGTATGTTGGATTCAGTTCTACAGCAATGTATCAAGTAGAAAGCAAAGACTGGGCATCTCAGCAAGCCCTAAAGTGAAAAGCATAAACCTCAGCTTACTGCATAGAAAATTGACCCTTCATTAATAGATTTTTATGTCCAAAGTGAAATTTCAATTGTAGAAACAATCATTAAAATAATATATGTCAGAAAACGATGCCATTTTAAACATTCTGACTGCCAATAAGCTTAACACACAGAGGACAAGTTAGTAAATATAACTTCTCAAAGTCCCTTCTGAGGGCTGCAGTGTGGATATAGAAAGTAGCTGTTGGGTGTCTGCACATTTGACCATCCTTCCAGGGTCTTAGTGAAAGAGTTTACATCAGGGTCCTACTCTTTACTATAGTGACTAAATCTAAGATACAAACCTGTGTCAGTCAACTGCATATGATTGCTTATAGTAGAAAGAAATGGAGGGATCCAGTCTGCTTTATTTTGGGAAGTCTGTATCATATTTTCAGAGCCATAGAATTCCATGTTTCTGAAGTAGCACCAGGCACATTATTTAATGCCATTATTCTTGGTAACATGTGCCGCGCCAAACCCTGACCAGCAGGAAAAGACACGGCACCAGGATCCTTCCATGGCAATTGACCAGGTCCTTTATTTGAAAATCCTCGCAGCAGCAGCTCCCAGCCCATGCAGCCAGCTATAAACCCCAGGTTCCCCACTCAGCTACTGCCACGTGGGCCTCTACCATAGGGCCACACATACGGAAGCAAGCGAGTCAGCTCCGCACAAACCATATTTGGAGTTGTTTGTCAGAGGAGCACTCGCCGTCGGGTGGCAGAAGGCGGAAGCCAGCGCCATCTTTAAGGTGCGGCACTCACGCAGCTCCCAACAGTTCCCCCTTTTTGTTTTAATAAAAGACACAGGTAGGGCAGTGGTCCATTCTCTGCTGTGCAACTGGAACATCATCCGAAGAATATCGTCGAGGCATCCCCCTAGATACCTCAGGACCCGTCCACACCCTATTTTCGCAGAGGCGGGAGATTCAGGGCAACAACCCACATGCAAATGGACATGCTCCTCTCAAATTCCTAAAAACATAGCTAGGTAATTTGACTGCACTGTTTAGCGTCGCAACCTGCACACTATGGGAACTGTTTGCTTAACTTTCAGAGTGGCAAGCCACACCTATAGCGATTGGCCAGCCTCTAAGGCTGTGAAGGCTTGAACTAACCTCGCTGCATCCCGTCCTTGTAGAACCCTAAGACGGCAAATGCACCACAGACAAAGCACGAGTACAAGAACCATGAGTCTGCCAGCTGCACCTACTCCCACCCACTCTTTCAGATGATCCATGGCACGAGAAAGCCATGACATCAGTCCTTCCGCCAGGTCTGCATCCACTCTGGTAGAATTCACGATCACAATGGCCACTCTCAGCTGAGTCATCAAATTTTCAAATTCACCAGTCCAATTACCTACAA